>ML661896.1:23452576-23686576 GCA_007570785.1 Antilocapra americana
CCAGAAACTATAAAACTCCTAGAGGATAACATAGGCAAAACACTCTCCAACATAAACCAAAGCAGGATCCTCTATGACCCACCTCCCAGAATATTGGAAATAAAAACACGAATAAACAAATGGGACCTAATTAAAATTAAAATCTTCTGCACAACAAAGGAAACTATAAGCAAGGTGAAAAGACAGCCTTCAGAATGGGAGAAAATAATAGCCAATGAAGCAACGAACAGTTAATCTCAAAAATATACAAGCAACACCTGCAGCTCCATTCTAGAAAAATAAACAACCCAATCAAAAAGTGGGCCAAAGAACTTAACAGACATTTCTCCAAAGAAGATATAAAAATGGCCAACAAACACATGAAAAGATGCTCAACATCACTCATTATCAGAGAAATCAAATCAAAACCACAATGAGGTACCACTTTACACCAGTCAGAATGGCTGCCATCCAAAAGTCTACAAGCAATAAATGCTGGAGAGGATGTGGAGAAAAGGGAACCCTCTTACACTGTTGGTGGGAATGCAAACTAGTACAGCCACTATGGAAAACAGTGTGGAGGTTCCTTAAATAGCTGCAAATAGTCCTGCCATATGACCCAGCAATCCCACTGTTGGGCATATACACCGAGGAAACCAGAATTGAAAGAGCCACGTGTACCCCAATGTTCATCGCCGCATTGTTTACAATAGCCAGGACATGGAAGCAACCTAGATGCCCATCAACTGACTAATGGATAAGAAAGCTGTGGTACATATACCACAGATTTGGCAACCTCTGGCCAATGGAATATTACTCAGCATTAAAAAGAATTAATCTCAATCAGTTCTACTCAGGTGGACAGAACTGGAGCCTATTATCCAGAGTGAAGTAAGCCAGAAGGAAAAACAAAAATACAGTATACTAACGCATATATATGGAATTTAGAAAGAGGGTAACGAGAATCCTGCATGCGAGACAGCAAAAGAAACGTAGATGTATATAACAGTCTCGTGGACTCTGTGGAAGAGGGCAAGGGTGGGATGATATGGGAGAATGGCATTGAAACATGTTAATTATCATATGTGAAATCAATCGCCAGCCCAGGGTTGATGCTCGGGGCTGGTGCACTGAGATGACCCAGGGGGAGGAAATCGGGAGGGAGGGAGGGAGGGGGGTTCTGGAGGGGGAGCATATGTATACCCATGGTGGATTCATGTGAATGTATGGCAAAACCAACACAATAAAGTAAAGAAAATTTTTTTTAAAAAAGCAATATATTTTATCATATTGGTCACTTACAGAATAAATATATTATGTTTTTATTTATTCATATATAAAGTACTCACCAAATATTTATTACGTGAGTACTTAGATGAATGCAAAAGTACTGGCAAAGGCTACAGCTAGGAAATGAAGCAAAGAATGTTGACCAAGTGGGGAAATCTAGCAGAATGAGTCAACCAGAACCCTGACCAATGAACCTTTTCAGGTTTAGTATAGAGCAAATCTTGAGTAGAAACAGACTTGGCTTGGAAATGGTCCAGAAAAAATGAAATACTCTACGGTGCCCAGAATTGCATGGAGGTTAAACAAAGGGAAAAGGAACTGTTGACAGATTTTCCTTTAGATTGTATGCAGTCTCAGCAGGCAAATCAGTTTTAGAGTACAGAACAATGCTGTTGTGGGGTCTCTAACAAACTTCAAGCTTATAAATTCTGAAGCTCAAGAGACCAAAGCACATCATTATGGAATACATTATTATTCAGGAAGAGCAAAGCCTGTTAGATTCATCCTCCAAAGAGCATGATTTATTCTTTTCAGAAGAAAGATTCGTCAAAGTACATCAGGTGGGGTCAGATGGAGTGACTGACATAGGCATTAATTTTAAAAGAGTGCCTTTTTTATAGTAGCATTTGTGGTTGTCATTTTTTGTTCTAGCTCTTATAACAAACTCTTGTTGGCTTTCAAAAAAAAGACTCTTGACTCCTAGAGTGGAAGGGGCTTCGTCCATCTTCCTGTCTTGCGCTGGCCCTTGTAATCCTTCTGGAAGAGGCGAGGCAGGTTGAGGTCATGGCAAGCTACTTCTTGACATGTGCTCACCATCCTCCCTTAACTGTGCTGTCTTAGAACAAAAAAGGTTGTCCAACCTGTGGGTGGGTGACTTCTGCTTTCAATGAACATTAACAAGAGCCTTGCAGTGGGTCAGCATCCCCAGAGGGGAATAGTAGGCGTGTCTTCCTATGTATGGGCAGTTATAGCGTTTGGACCAGAGGGCGCAAACTTGTACTTGAGCGGGGGCCAACCAAGTGGTATATATGATTCAGTGAAGTCGGGGTGAAAGAAAGAACACCAGCTGAGCAAGTGCGGTGATGACTGTTGACTGACACCTGACTTCACTGTAGGAGCTAAAGGGAACAAAGGAGGCTGTGAGGCCTGAGCAGGCAGGCTCCACTTTAAAGGGGTAGCCGGCATGTGGCGGCCACTGACTGCTATCTGAGGAGCACGGGCCCGGGTGCCAGCTCCTCTGGGTTTTCATGGGCTGCTGGTTTCTTGGGCATGCTCGCTGTGGAGGCCCGTCAGGTCTGTACTTAGACGGGCCCACACTCGCTCTCGTGCTCTGCTGCCACTGCCATAAAATTCCTCATCGTTTGTCAACAAGGGTGGCTGCATTTTCATTTTGTATTAGACTCCCCAGATGATACAGCCAGTCCTGTTTTCAAAAGATACTGTGCATCTACACTTTTCTGTGATACATTCCCATTTTTAAATATTGTCAGTGAATTCAAATGTTAAAATGCAGTGAGTGGTACGCAGCTGCAAGCTGACTGGCCTAAGAACCGGCAACACATTTCAACCATGTGGATCATCTCAGTGAATATCCTGGAATCTTAAAACCTGGAGCTGTGAGCTCTTTGCTGCAACTTGGCCAATCCCCTTATCCTCTGAATGAGGGAAGAGTCCCAAGAAATAAAAACAGGAACACTGGCTTTCATATATAACACCTGCTACACTGGGCCTGTGGGGAGCAGCTGTTCCTGCACATACTCCCCCAAACAAGGAATCTGAGTTTATGGCATCTGTGACAGCGTGTGCTTTCTGCCTCATCATTTTAATTTCGTGGATGATGGATCTGCCAAGAAAGTTTCTTTCATCTTTTGGTGACTTCTGTTTATCTTCCCCAGTGATTGTAAACCACTGTTGATTTTACTACGATTTACACAGTAATTATCTGAGTACTATCTCTTGAATGAGATGTCTGGATGGCATATCTGACTCAAAGGACTTGAGTCTGAGCAAACTTGGGGAGACAGTGAAGGACAGGGAGGCCTGGTGACTGCAGTCCATGGGGTTGTAAAAAGTGGGACACGATTCACGTGTTACTTACCACTTAGCAACCGAACAACAAAAATCAACTCTCTCTTGACCTAGTCAGGGATCTGTACATTTCTATGGCCCAGTCAACTAGAGGAACTATATTATCAGATCCCCCCCAAGTCTTTTATGTGAACCATTTCTTTCTTTCCTCCTTTTTTCCAAGATGCTACCTTTGAGTAACATGTTATGTAAGAAGGGAAAAAAGAATGTGTACCAATATGTAATCATATTTTAGCATGACTGTTTTAATCTCCTTAATTATTAGAATATTAGAAAAGTATGCATTCTTTGGTTATAAGACATTGTAAGGATTGGCTATTTTTAAGATATTGAATTTTGTGTTGTGGGTCTCTAGTGGCTCAGACGGTAAAGAGTCTGCCTGCAATGTGGGAGACCTGGGTTCGATCCCTGGGTTGGGAAGATCCCCTGGAGAAGGAAACGGCAATCCACTTCAGTATTCTTGCCTGAACAGTCCCAGGGATGGAGGAGCCTGGCGTGATGCAGTCCATGGGGTCGCAAAGAGTTGGACACAACTGAGCGACTAAGCATACAATTTTGTGTTGTACCTCCCTCAATTTTTTAAAGAATGTGAAATAAAAAATACAGTCTCTTCAAGAGTCCCAGTTCATATTTGTTTGCCTTTCTGTCTGCATTTCTGTTCTCTGCCCTGTTCTTTGGCAACCTGTGGCCTCAGAGAACTCTGGTGGTCTATCAATAAATGAAAATATGCTTTCACAGATCCTGGAGCCGGTCATGGTATTACATTTCTCATAGTGAAATTTTATACTTGAAGCTCTTGTATAATCATTTCATTCTTCTGCACCTCCAAGTCTCATTTTCAAAGTCAATTAAATTTTTTAATGGAGTAGTAGGATTTAGAGACAACTTAGTTGAAAGATATTGTGATGATAAGACAGGTGTTAACAGGAGTGGATTTGACAGACAACAGAAGAAAATGTCAAAAGCAAATAACCTGTGCCTTGGAAATAATGGAGACTTAGTTCCATCTAGATTAAGGGTTTGTTTTAATTTCAGCAGTTTTTTAGGTTTTTTTTTTTTTTTTTTTTGAATGCTCACCCTGCCCTGCAAGGGTGTCTGTCCTTCCCTAGGTCGCTCCAAGTGGTTAGTGGACCTTTCAAACCCAGGACAAGACTGGACTGGATTTCACTCTTGCAGAGACAAGGGCTAGAGAGAGAAGCGTGTGTAGCAGACAAGTGTGATGTTTTGGAGACGCAGTAGGATGTGGATGGTGTGTCTCCTTGCCATGCCCTCATGATGGCAGCCTGCTGGGCCAACAGTGTCCTGGGTTTGATCCTTTGTTGTTTCATACCCTTTGGTGCCAGCAATGCTCTGGCAGCTGATACCATTAGCAGGTGCCCCTAAAATACCCAGTAGCCCTGGGAAGACAGGAGGAAGTAACGTTTGCGGCCACACAGGGCCTCATGCCACCAGTTCACAGGGCATTGGCTTTTGTTACTTGTTTATTATTTTTAAACCAAAGGCTGCCACCCTTTCCCTGTGGTTCTTTGAAGACAGCCAGATGCCATTGCTTTTCTCTGCTCTCAAGAAGGATCATGTGTGAAAGATAAATAACCCCAAGATAATAGGAGGGAGCTGGACTGACTTGAAAGAGCCACAGTTGTACTAAAACCAGGGAATGCCACAGTCCAAGTGAAGCAGGGAAGATGGGGTTTTCATTTGAAGAAAAAGCGGCTGTCATCCAAAGAAATTACGTGACGTGTAGGAGATGTTGGTGTATCCAGCGCGTTATTCTTCAATGATGCATGGTGTTCACACGCATTCAGCGAGAAAGACTGCCTTCAGGATCTGGCTCCAACAAGCAGACTTAAGCCACTGTGTACATGACCAGCCAACTCTTCCTATTTTCCTGCATGTTTCAGCCTTGGTCCGTTGGCGGAAAATACTGTAGCCCAAATAAGAATACCCTGCGGGCACATCAGTGACAGGCAGGGACTTCTCAGGAGGTAACAGCTCTAAGATAGAGCAGTTTCAACCATCCACAGTTCAACTCCTTCTCCAAATTAACTTTAAAATATTGGGTCTGTGGAAGAGTCATTTATTTCAGTCAGAACCTGGTCTATCAAAGAATGGCATTTCCTTTTTTCCTCTTGACTTCACTAAATTGATCAGTTCTGCTAGAAGAAATGCTTTAGATCGAAAGCATATCAAGTGTTCAGAATGACTTACCCAATGTAAATCCTTCCCCCAAAAGTATGAGGCTTTATATACCTCAAATTGAAAACCTCAATGTACATTCTTACCAATTATTAAAAATCTAGGAGTGCTCTGGGATATTTAATTTCATTCCATCCATCAGTCTAATGCATTTTTATTTACTAAACACCTTTAGATCAGACATACAGACAGGAGCCATCCTGGACAGAGCTGAGGAGTGAGTGGGAGATGACACTGGAGAACAGTGAGAGTAGGCAACTCCTTCAAGAAGTCTGGTTGTGATACAAACAGCTCATACATCTCAATATTCCAAAAATATCACAATCAAAAAAATAAGCAGTTCAGTTCAGTTGCTCAGTCATATCCGACTCCTTGTGACCCCATGGACTGCAGCATGCAAAGGTTCCCTGTCCATTGCCAACTCTCGGAGTTTACTCAGACTCATGTCTGTTGAGTTGGTGATGCCATCCAATCATCTCATCCTCTGTCGTCCCCCTCTCCTGCTGCCTTAATCTTTCCCAACATCAGGGTCTTTTCAAATGAGTCAGTTCTTTGCATCAGGTGGCCAAAGTATTGGACTTTCAGCTTCAGCATCAGTCTTGTAATAGACATTTCTCCAAAGAAGACATACAGACGGCCGATAGGCACATGAAAAGATGCCTATCATTGCTAATTATTAGAGAAACCCAAACCAAAGCTAAAATGAAGTATATCACCACACACAGGTCAGAATGGCCATCATTAAAAAGTCTATAAATAATAAATGCTACAGAGGGTGTAGAGAAAAGGAAGCCCTTTTATACTGTTGGTAGGAATGTAAACTGGTGCAACCATGCCAGAGAACAGACTGGAGGTTATTTAAAACACTAAAAATAGAGCTGTTGTATGATCCAGTGATCTCACTCCTGTGCATATACCCAGAAAAGATGAAAACTCTAATTCAAAAAGATACATGCATCCCTGTCTTCATGGCAGCACTATTTACAATAGCCAAGACATAGAAGCAACCTAAACACTAATGGGTCATGGTGGAGAGCTCTGACAGAATGCAGTCCACTGGAGAAGGGAATGGCAAACCACTTCAGTATTCTTGCTTTGAAAACCCCATGAACAGTAAGAAAGGGCAAAAAGTTAGGACATGGAAAGATGAACTCCCCAGGTCGGTAGGTGCCCAACATGCTACTGGAGATCAGTGGAGAAATAACTCAAGAAAGAATGAAGGGATGGAGCCAAAGCAAAAACACCACCCAGTTGTGGAAGTGACTGGTGACAGAAGCAAGATCCGATGCTGCAAAAGGCAATGTTGCATAGGAACCTGGAATGTTAGGTCCATGAATCAAGGCAAATTGGAAGTGGTCAAATAGGAGACGGCAAGAGTGAATGTCGACATTCTAGGAATCTGTACTAAAATGGACTGGAATGTGTGAATTTAACTCAGATGACCATTATATCTACTACTGTGGGCAGGAATCCCTTAGGAGAAACGGAGTAGCTATCATAGTCAACAGAAGAGTCCAAAATGCAATACTTGGATGCAACCTCAAAAATGACAGAATGATCTCTGTGCATTTCCAAGGCAAACCATTCAATATTACAGTAATCCAAGTCTATGCCCTGACCAGTAATGCTGAAGAAGTTGAAATTGAATGGTTCTATGAAGACCTATAAGACCTTTTAGAACTAACTTTCATTATAGGGGACTGGAATGCAAAAGTAGGAAGTCAGGAAACACCTGGAGTAACAGACAAATTTGGCCTTGGGCAAAGGCTAACAAAGTTTTGCCAAGAGAACGCACTGGTCATAGCAAACACTCTCTTCCAACAAC
The DNA here is from genome assembly GCA_007570785.1 of Antilocapra americana. Classification (NCBI taxonomy): domain Eukaryota; kingdom Metazoa; phylum Chordata; class Mammalia; order Artiodactyla; family Antilocapridae; genus Antilocapra; species Antilocapra americana. The sequence continues at coordinate 23,459,955 of ML661896.1, forward strand.
ACAAGAGAAGACTCTACACATGGACATCACCAGATGGCCAACACCGAAATCAGACTGATTATATTCTTTGCAGCCAAAGATGGAGAAGCTCTATACAGTCAGCAAAACCAAGACTGGGAGCTGACTGTGGCTCAGATCATGAACTGCTTAATTGCCAGATTCAGACTTAAATTGAAGAAAGTGGGGAAAACTAAACCATTCAGGTATGACCTAAATCAAATCCCTTATGATTATACAGTGGAAGTGACAAATAGATTTAAAGGACTAAATCTGATAGAGTGCCTGATGAACTATGGACGGAGGTTCAGGACACTGTATATAGGAGACAGGGATCAAGACCATCCCCAGGAAAAAGAAATGCAAAAAAGCAAAATGGTTGTCTGAGGAGGCCTTACAAATAGCTATGAGTAGAAGAGAAGCGAAAAACAAAGAAGAAAAGGAAAGATATTCCCATCTGAATGCAGAGTTCCAAAGAATAGCAAGGAGAGATAAGAAAGCCTTTCTCAGGGACTGCAAAGAAATAGAGGAAAACAATAGAATGGGAAAGACTAGAGATCTCTTCAAGAAATTAGATATACCAAGGGAATATTTCATGCAAAGATGGGCACAATAAAGGACAGAAATTGTATGGACCTGTTAGAAGCAGAAGATATTAAGAAGAGGTGGCAAGAATACACAGAACTATACAAAAAAGATCTTCATGACCTAGATAATCATAATGGTGTGATCACTCACCTAGAGCCAGACATCCTGAAACGTGAAGTCAAGTGGGTCTTAGGAAGCATCACTATGAACAAAGCTAGTGGAGGTGATGGAATTCCAGTTGAGCTATTTCAAATCCTGAATGATGATGCTGTGAAAGTGCTACACTCAATATGCCAGCAAATTTGGAAAACTCAGCAGTGGCCACGGGACTGGAAAATGTCAGTTTTCGTTCCAATCCCAAAGAAAGGTAATGCCAAAGAATGCTCAAACTACTGCACAATTGCACTCATCTCACACGCTAATAAAGTAATGCTTAAAATTCTGCAAGCCAGGCTTCAGCAATACATGAACTATGAACTTCCAGATGTTCATGCTGGTTTTCGAAAAGGCAGAGGAACCAGAGATCAAATTGCCAACATCCACTGGATCATTGAAAAAGCAAGAGAGTTCCAGAAAAACATCTACTTCTGTTTTACTGACTATGCCAAAGCCTTTGACTGTGGGGATCACAACAAACTGTGGAAAAGTCTGAAAGAGATGGGCATACCAGACCACCTGACCTGCCTCTTGAGAAACCTGTATGCAAGTCAGGAAGAAACAGTTAGAACTGGACATGGAACAACAGACTGGTTCCAGATAGGAAAAGGAGTATGTCAAGGCTGTAGATTGTCATCCTGCTTCTTTAACTTATATGTAGAGTACATCATGAGAAATGCTGGGCTGGAGGAAGCACAAGCTGGAATCAAGATTGCTGGGAGAAATATCAATAACCTCAGATATGCAGATGACACCACCCTTATGGCCGAAAGTGAAGAAGGACTAAAGAGCCTCTTGATGAAAGTGAAAGAGGAGAGTGAAAAAGTTGGCTTAAAACTCAACATTCAGAAAGTGAAGATCATGGCATCTGGTCCCATCACTTCATGGGAAACAGATGGGGAAACAGTGGAAACAGTGTCAGACTTTATTTTTTGGAGCTCCAAAATCACTGTAGATGGTGATTGCAGCCATGAAATTAAAAGACACTTATTCCTTGGAAGGAAGGTTATGACCAACCTAGATAGCATATTGAAAAGCAGAGATATTACTTTGCTGACAAAGATCTGTCTAGTCAAGGCTATGGTTTTTCCAGTGGTCATGTATGGATGTGAGAATTAGACTATAAAGAAAGCTGAGCGCTGAAGAATTGATGCTTTTGAACTGCAGTGTTGGAGAAGACTCTTGAGAGTCCCTTGGCCTGCAAGAAGATCCAGCCAGTCCATCCTAAAGGAGATCAGTCCTGGATGTCCTTGGAAGGTCTGATGTTGAAGCTGAAACTCCAATACTTTGGCCACCTAATGCGAAGAGCTAACTCATTTGAAAAGACCCTGATGCTGAGAAAGATTGAGGGCAGGAGGAGAAGGTGAGGACAGAGGATGAGATGGCTGGATGGCATCACTGACTCAGTTGACATGAGTCTGGGTGGGCTCCAGCAGTTGGTATTGGACAGGGACGCCTGGCGTGCTGCAGTTCATGGGGTTGCAAAGAGTTGGACATGACTGAGCGACTGAACTGAACTGAGGTGACTGAAACATCCACTTACAGATGAATGGATAAAGAAGATGTGGGGGGTGTGTATATGTGTATAATATACACATATACAGTGGAATATTACACAGCTGTATAAAATGAAATGATGCCATTTGCAGCAACATGGATGAACCTAGAGATTATCATACTAAGTGAAATAAACCAAACAGGGCAAGACAAATATCACATGATATCACTTATGTATGGAATCTAAATAGTATGATTCAGATGAACTTATTTACAAAACAGAGATAGATTCACAGACATGAAGAGCAGATTTGTGGTTGCCAGGGGATAGGAGAGGGGAAGATAGATTGGGAGGTTGGAATTGACAGATACACTCTACTAATATAAAATGGATGGACTATAGAGACCTACTGTATAATGTATAGAATAGCGAACTGTATTGTCTTGTAACAATCTATAATGGACAGAATCTGAAAAAGCATCTGTCTATCTCTAAGTCACTTTTCTATACACCTGGTACTGCCACAACATTGTGGACCAACTATACTCAAATTGAAAAACAAAGATCTGATTGTGAATGTAAGTTGAGGGTGATAGCTGGAGGGGGATGGGGGATGAATGAGGTGGTTCGTTCATCAATTTGTTTTTAGGGAAAGCTTACGCATATCTGTAACTGTTAAGAATGAGCCTCAGGGGGATTGTATGAAGATGTGGAAGATCAGATGATATGATCAGCAGGGAAAAGTCCCTGAAAAGGTAGGAGAAAACAAACCCAGACAATAGAAGGGCAAAAGGGAGGGGCGAGCCCTGTGCAGAAGGAGGGTACTTCTTCCACTGTGACAGCAAGGGATGGAGAGCAGGGTCGAGGCCGAAGAAAGTGACTCTGTGGACTTCAGGGTCTGAGTCTGAGGAGTTCCTGTCTCAGTTGTGTACCTGAGTGAGTTCTGTTGTTTGGGTCTGACAGGCCACTGCCAGGAAGGAGAGGAAACTGCAAAAGGAGCTCAGAAGAATCGCTGGGCCCTCTGAAAACTCAGTTTAGACCTCGATACAAGATGATACATTGCAAGCAAGATTGTGAGAATTTTCTCCCACAGAATACAGTCCCATCAGTGTTGGTTCCAGAGGGACAAGGACCAAGGGAAGCCTGGTGCAGAAGGGGGAAAGGGTGATGAAGAGCCACTCTGCAGGATACTGAGAAGACAGGGGACGTGACAGGACAAAAAAGTCACAGTGGATGGACTTGACTGGTCTCCTGGAGCTGGCATCTGAGATCATTCACACACCCCTGCATAGGTAACAAGAAAGGAAACTGAGGCTCAGGGAGGCTATGCTTAACCACCGATTTTTCTGAAGACTGTGTCAACAAACAAATCATTGCAATGTACTTCCTAGTTACCCATATGAACTTTGTAAGAAATGAGGATTTCATTGTGGGGCAAAACCTTGGCTTCGAATGGATAAACAAACACAACAATATGTAATAAGAAAAAATAAAGCTATAAATCTTTATATTTTAATACACCAAAATTATGTTGAGTCAATGGGAACATATATGTATTATGTTTATTAACTTTACAAAAGGCTTTCATATAACTCAGTGTACCCAAGGGATAAAATTTAATTCTTATGCATCATAAATTTGTTCTGACATTAATGTTCTAGCTACTTTCCCTAGAATAGAACCTCTGTAAGAATCAGAATTTTGTCCTTCTTACAATGGTATCCCCACAACCAGAACAGTACTTGGCTGAGTGGGTATTCAATAATATTTGTGGAAAAAATGAATACATTAAATGGGGCTGACTCTTCCCCTTGACCTCTTTACAACACCTTTAAGTCAAAATTGGATTCATTTTGTGCCCATGCTCACCCCACATGCTCTCATCCCCACAAAAGAATCTGATCCTCTTTAGTATTGCCTGCTTCAGTTAAAAATGTTTCCATCTACCTAGACAATTAAGTGAAAAACCAGGGAATCAGCTATGATTCCTCCTCATCTGCAATTCTAGGACTAGTTGGCCCCCATATCCTGTCACTTTTGTCTTGGAAAAAGTCTGATCAGTGTTTTCCCCTCTCATCATTCTTGCAGTCCTGCACTGTGCAAGTCTTTGTCATTTCTCAACTAAGTTATTGTGCTGGATTTCTATTTAGGTTCCCTGACCCAAATTTCTCCCCCAGAGGTCCAGTGTTATTTCTAAATGTCCATCCACTGACTAAAAATATGACCCATTATTTTCTTCTGAATAAAGTTCCTTTGTATGGCCTTTAAGAGTTTCACAATCTAATCCCTTGCTAGGCTTGGAGTTTTGTCTCTTTCCACTTTGCACATTTGCCACTCAGGATGGGCCCAATACTTTATTCTTTTTTTTTTTTTTAAACACAGTCTTGTCTTTCCTCATACAGATGTCCCAAAATTCTGCGACCACAGAGCTTACAGGCTATTCTAACTTTTCCCTTTTAAACTCAGGTAGAGTAGACCCTCCTGCCTCTCCCTGGACTAAAGTTTAGGTTCAACTCTCCAACCCCTACTTTCAATTTTATGCCTTTTCTCATGCTTCTGCTTAGAAACTCTTGCTTCCTAGCCCATCTCATAAAATCATAATTATCCTTCACATTTTCTTCTATTATTAATTCATCTTCCAATGAGCTTCTTCCCTTGAAATTAAAATGGTGACTAAGTAACATCTTTGCTAATAGTATTTCTCAAAAAAATCCTCCAATTTTAAAAATATATGGAACAATATTAGTGATATGAGTTTAATAGAAACTAGCAAAATTAAATTAATATTTAAACATTATATAATAATAGACATAAAATATAAAAAATAAAATCTTTTACTTCTCTTGTAATTAAAGTAAGTCTAAATAACTATGAGATTTTTATGCACCCTTGTAATTAGATTAAAATAAGTCTATATAACTGAGATTTTTATGTACCTTTCTGGTTGGCAAAATATAAAAGCTTGATTTTAAAAAACAGGATAGGCTAGGCAATAAGCACTCAGATACCTTCTGAGACTGTAAGTTGGTACACCTTTTCTGATAACATCTTTCAACACCGCTCATTATTAGAGAAATACAAATCAAAACTACAGTGAGATATCACCTCACACTGGTCAGAATGGCCATCATCAAAAAATCTACAAACAATAGATGCTGGAGAGGGTGTAGAGAAAAGGAACCCTCTTGCACTGTTGGTGGGAATGTAAATTGATAGCCCCACTGTGGGAGATTGTGTGAAAATGTCTTTAAAAACTAGGAATAAAGGTATCATCTGACCCAGCAATCCCACTACTAGGCATACATCCTGAGGAAACCAAAATGGAAGAAGATGCATGTATCATAATGTTCCTTGCAGCACTATTTACAATAGTTAGGATATGGAAGCGACCTGGATGTCCATCAACAGGTGAATGGATAAAGAGGCTGTAGTACATATGGACAATGGACTATTACTCAGCCAGAAAAAGGAATGCATTTGAGTCAGTTCTAATGAGGTGAATGAACCTAGAGCCTATTAGGTAGAGTGAATAAGTCAGAAAGAGAAAAACGAATATCAGATAGCAATGCATATATGTGAAAGACGATACTGATGAACCTGTTTGCGGGGCAGCAATGAAGCCGCACACATAGAGAACAGATTTATGGACACAGGGGTGGGGGAGGAAGGAGCAGGTGGGACAAATGGAGGAAGTAACTGGGAAACACACACACTATCACGTGTAAAACAGAGAGCTAATGGGAACTTGCTGTATGACTCAGGGAACTCAAACAGGGGCTCGTTCAAATTTTTAAAGACAGGTATCAATTGGCATTGACAAGACTGTTCCTTTTGTGGGTCTCTCTGTTTCTAACTCTTCAGCTGTGCCCATTTTCATTTTCCCATTAGAAATTCAGATTCAAACAGGAGTAGGATCCTAGTAGGAATGGATATATACTTAAATACATAAGTCTTGTTCACTTTGGTTGTCTTCCATGAATTTGCTTCTTCTGGACAATGCGTTTTGTGTTTCCAGAAAAAAATGAAAGGAAAAAGAAACCTTATTAAGGGTTCAAGTGAACAAGCAGTCTACAGCCAGAGGATTTGGAATGGCTAGTCAGGAAATGTGAAACAGTATATTTGTCTTTGGGCAACATGTGTTTATATGTATGTTCTGAACTTACTAGAGAAGATTTGAAGAAAGTGGTTGGGAGGTTAGAAGCATTTCTTCTGCAGTCTGCTTACCAGTGACAGCAGCAAAGGGTAGCTTGGAGAGCAAAGTTCCCTCACCCCACCAAGCCACCGAGATAAAAATGCATGAGCTAACTTAACACAGTGTGCTTTCCACGCAAACACAGGTCTAAACCAGTGCCCTGGCCCCACCCTGCCATCTGGATTACTTGCCCCAAAGCCTCTTGTCTAGAAATTCTGGAGCTACTACTGAGGCTAATTAAGACCTGAGTTTTACATCTCTAACATCACGGGAGGATCAAGTCATAGGAAGTAATAAGAAGTGAGTGAGGGAGGTCTGGCCTTTTGAGTTGTATTTATTTTTAACTTGAAGAGGATATCATACACCTGTAATTGGTTTTTAATAACCCCCCTAAACAACAAAGTTATTCTTTTTCATTTTAAATTGATTTTCCTTTTCCATTGGATGGTCAGACTGTTGAGTGACAGCTATTTTCTTGCTCCTAAGCAAGACATTGGTTCTTTCTCATGGTTACAGTCTAGCAAGCATTTCTGCATCCTCCTTGAACTGGTCTGTAGTAAACCCTCAACACAGTTATATACTCTCAGTTCTTTTTTTATGAGGGTCATGAAAGAACTTCACACAGGTGGAATGCAGAGGAGTTCAGCCTTTCTCCAACTTCGGAGTGAAATCTGAATTTCTTGGTTCTCTGAGTCTGTTTCCAAATCCTCACTTTTCCTTTCTCAAGCTACATTTACCCCCCATCCTTTGGCTATTCATATCTGACCCTGCTTCCTCTGGCCTTCATCCTTCCTCCCTGGATAGTCTGGGTCACTTTCCTTTCTGGAGCCATGGTGGCAGAGAAGTTAAGAGCCCAAACCTGGAGCTGGCCTCAGGGATTCAAAACCTATCTCTACCACTTAGTAGGTCTGTCCTCTTCCCTAAACTCTGCCATTCACCCACCTTGGCCAAGCTTTTGTTTCCTCAACTGAAAAATAATGATGTTAATAAGAGTCCCTACCACGTAGGATTCTTACAAGATTCTCAGAAGTTAGTATGCATGTAAAGTGCTTAGAATAGTGCCTCACATCGAGAAAACACCAACTTTCATCATGACTTCAGAGACAGTTCATTTTGGGAAGAAAGGCAGTGTCCATTGTGGAAACTAGGAGAACTTTCGTTCCATAAATTTTACATGCCAGCTGGAACAATCAGTAGAGTAATTCACAGCCTACTCTGAGATAAGAGCTTCTATGTAAACATTAAAAATACTTATGTATCTCTTACCTTGAATTTATTTGGAAGTAGTACAGATCGCTTTACTGTGCCTAGCATTTGAGCCGAAATTTCTACCTACTATTTCACCTTGACTCCCAGCCCGGCCACAGCCCACAGCCCAACCACAGGGGCTGGACACTGACTGCATTGGCTTATTACTAGGGGCCCACACTGACCTAGGCAGTTACAGCCCTGGCTCACCTCTTTTCTGGAGACTTTATGGAAGACAGTCAGCCTCAGGAATTCGACAATAGAGAAAGAACTGGTTTTCCTGGGAAGCTGTGATTTCACTAGCCCTGAGAGAACCTTTCTCTTCTGCTGAGCAGTACCTAGTTTCCATCATGGAAGAGTCATCCTCTTGGCCTTAAGTTTATTCAGCTTGTAAAAATCAAAATGTCACTGAACGATTAATTTATGACGTGGGTTAGAGAAACACAAGACCCAGGAGAGGTGGGAGAGAGCCAAGGGAGAGGGAGAGGAAATGTATCTTCATCTCCTCAGTAATTCATTTTCCTAAAGTCAGTCCTACTCCCTACCCCGAATTAAGGCTGACAGCTAAGGATTTTCTCAGCTAAGAAGATTTTCTTGTGAAGAAGAATGTCTCAAGACAGGATTCAGAAAACCCCAATATAGACCCTTCGAATCTTGAGTCAAAATAAGATCACCTGAACTTTTTACAGTTGGCCAGCCATCTGCATTTGCTCAGAAAAGAGCAACAACTGGAGAAAGAAAAAAGGGAATTTTATCCACCTTTTCTGATAACATTTGCCAACTGACTGTGAAGCAAAAGTCTATGGCTTTAAGGCTGGTTGTAAAATAAAAGCCTTGTGGATTATACAGTGTAGGATCAATACTACTGCCCAAGTCTGCCTCTTCTGTAATGTAGTTGCATGATCACATTTAATCCCCTTATCTCTGGCAGGTGTAGAGCCATCAGGAACATTTCATGTAGTTGGGCAGGTTATTCTGTGAACAAGGACATCCAGCTGAGGGGTAGTATGGACTAGTATCCAGATACATCCTGCTCACTTAGCTGAGCACCTTGACTCAGGAAAGGGTACTTTAAAAATTATCTCAAAAGAATATTCTCACATCTAGCATAAAGATGCCACTATCTCCATGGGGCACCTTCTACTAGTTCCCACAAAGGTGCTCCATGGGGTGCAGCAGCAATCTCAGTGGACGTTTTTGAGCTGCCCAGAGCTCCAATCCCTTTACCTAAGCTGAGGGGATTCTCCATTATGTAGGAAGGTCTTCAAGAAGAGCAGGGGACTTCTCTGGTGGTGCAGTGGTTAAGAATCTGCCTTACAAACCACCTTGCAGGTTTGACCCCTGGCCAGGGAACAAAGATCCCACTGGCCATGGAGCAACTAAGCCAAATGCACTGCAACTAACAGCCCATACGCTCTGGAGCCTGTGCACAGCAATGAATGACTCCACACGCCCCGGTGAAGATCCCCAGGGTTGCAACTAAGACCTGACACAGCCAAGTAAATAGATGAATGAACAAGTAAGTAGAATTAAAAGAAAAAAAAGGAAAGGAAAGCAGAGCCATTGGGCCAAGCAGGCCAGATAACTTTCCAGGCGCACGTGCAGCCAGAGTGAAGGACTATGACCAACCAGATGCATTTTCTGCACTGTCGATTGGAAGTTGGAGATGCACAGAAAAGATCAGGGGTGGTTCCTAGAAGCAGGAGCAAATTCTGATTTCCAAAGCAGCAGAGGCCAAGTAGCAAGGGCTGTATGGAGCATCTGTCATCCAGCGCCACAGTGAAGGGCTGCCCATGACTCTGAACTACTTCTGTGAAGTATTTGGTTGTCATTCTGGCTGCCGCAGGGTCTCCCTTGTGTCCAGTCTGTTTCCCAATCTGATTCTCCAAGTTTCTTGGCAGTAAATTCTTTTCATATTTAAATTGGTCTTAGTGGCTCGCAAATAAGACCTATATGTAGGGATTAGCATAGGAAGTGCTTTGATTCTTGTATCTCCTATCTTTTAGAGTTAAAAATTATTCTAGAAAGGTTATCAGACTCCTCACCTTCCTACCACCACACATATAGGTGTACCTACTTCTGAGTTAAACTCCCATCTGGTTTTGGATCCAATTCTCTCTCAGCATCTCAGAATATCAGCTACTCACTTTTTCTTGTGTATTTAAACTTGCCCTCTCACTAAATTCTTCCTGTCAACATTTCAATATGATCACATAGCTCCCAGTTACATATAATAGTTTGCCCTGAGCCCATATGCCTGCATAGCTATCGCTACATCTCACAGTTTACCAACCAGGAAGCCAGAGAACTCTGTGTTCCAAGAACAGGTTCTAGGTTTCTCACGAGATTCTGAAGGCTGTAAATATTTATAGTATCAACAATAGGCATTTGGTGAATTAGAATCTCTAGGAATAGGACCCGAGATGCCCATTTTAAACTTTTCATACCAGAACTCAAAGTAATTAAGTCTAAAAATTTGCATCTTAATTTCTGGAAAATTTTCCACCACTTTTACCTCAGGTACTGCTTCTCCTTCATTCTCTCTTTCTGTAAAACACGTTAGACTTACATTCAAAAGGAAATAATGAGACACAAGGGTTTCCAGAAGAAGCAAACTTGGAGCCAAGTGCCTGGAGCTGTCATGGAAGCCATTCCCATTGAAGATAAGCTCCTAGCCCAAAGCACAAATCCCTATGTTTCTTAAGCTTTCTTCTATATTTCCCATCCCTTCATTTCTATAAATTCTCAAGAATCCCCAGGTTGCCTATCAATGTACTGAGTCTCTTATCTGCTATAGTTCTATAGTTATAACATACACATTTTTCAATGATCATAGATTTTATTTTCAAATTTTTGCTTGGTTCTCTAGCATACTTTTTTCTTTTTCTCTATAACGGCTTATTCTTGTCATAAGACTTTCAAACTCCTTTTTGAGCACTAAAACCCCTCTGATTCCTCTATTATCAATAATTCCTGGGTGTCAGTTCTTCTATTTGTTGTGTACACTGACATCCTCTCTCTCATTGAAGTCAGTCAACTTTTGTGCTTTGTGATTTCACCTGTGAACATCCCAGCTTTAGTGGGAATGATTTCCATGGGAGCTCCAAACACTCAGTTTCAAGTTTGCCTCTTGGAACTCATTATTTCTGAAATATTTACAAAATATTTTTGGCTAACAGTCTCTGCATGAGAAGATAAGGGTGAATCAGAATCAGACAGCATACATAACATGGATTTGAGGTTCGTAATTCTCCAGACTATCTCTTTACCACCATTTTCCTACATTCTTGCACTGTCCTTGAATTGGTAGGTGTGTAGTTTTAACAATTTTTCCCAACTGAAAAGCCCCTTCTAGCTTAAGGAAACATAGAGGGAAGAAGAACCCCATTCCAACTCCTTACTGTGCATAAGAGTTACAAGGTTTGACTCCTATTTCTAACTGACAGCGACAACTCCCACCCATAAAGTTGATGTCTGTTTCATTTCCACTCCTGTTCAAGATTAGTTGCTTTGAGTTCCCATTGCATTGTTCAGACCCAGATATTTCACTTTTCTGATTTGGAACTTTCTATATATGTTTTTATGTCTGTAATGTATTTTTCTGTGTTACCATATTACTTGGGTGGCAACAATATGTCCCCAATTCAATCTGTCATCTTGATCCAGTCTGGATTGCTATTTTAACAAGCTCACTAGGTTATTCTTACCAACACTAAAGTTTGGGAATCAGACATCATGTTTGAAAATCACAGCACTATGGAATTTGATACTTCCCTTTTCCACCAGTGCCCCCACGCCAAACCACCCCACAAACACAGAGCCAATCACGAGAAGTATTGATTCCTAAATATTTTTTGTCTTCCTATTACTCCTCAGTTCACTGGGGCCACTGAAGTGCTTTCTTAACTTAAATCCCTGTATCTATACATTCTCCCTTAAAATTCTACTCACTTCAGGCCATGAGGGTGATCTATAGCTTACATTTGTCCAAGCCTAAAATTCTTCCATTCTTTGGAGGATAAAACTCAAACTTCCCAGAACTACATAACAGATTATCCATTATCTACCCTATCCTTCATGCTTTTAACTTGATATCTTGAGCTTGACTTCATGAGGATTTCTACAGAGACAATGTTTATGAACCTCAGTCTTGTAAATAATGGAATTACCTTGTCTATGTACCCCTTTCTTCCTAACTTATCTCACTCCTATTCACGTTTTAAGATTCAGTTAAGGCAATATATCTTCTAGGAAACTTTCTTTAACCCTCCAGGCAGGGTTAAGGGTCCCTCCTCTGTGCTCCCAAAGGATCCTATACATACTCTGCCACAAACATTACATTAAAACTGTTGTATATGTTTCTCTCATAAGACAAGAGCTTCTAAAGAGAGGAGATGATGTTTCATCTTTGCACGTATAGAGTCTGGTTTAGACTGGAACTTAGTAAATAATGTTTGTTGAACTAAATTATTATTGGTGATCTCAGAAAGTCAGCTTTTTCTAATGAGCTTCATTCTTTCTTAAACTTTTATCTACTTTGGAACATTTAACCTGGTCAGAAAAATATGTTCTCAAAAGTCTTAGACTAAAAAGTTTTCCAGTAGCTTATGCACTTGGAAAATTGGGATTAGTCCAGGAGAAACATTCAACCCTTGTTGATAGGTTCTTTGGCTCTCCCAGGTTGATAGAAATGCCACCTCTTGTATAATTTCTTACCTAATTTTACAGTTTTTTCCTTCATTTACTCTGTCACAGAAAATAGTAGTTACAATCACATTGGAAAATAAAGAGATTGAAAAAAGAATAGAGAAGCAATGAGTTATCTTTTCTCTCCTTAAAATTATGCACAGTGTGACTCCAGTTTCAGACAGAAAAAAAACAAACAGAAGCAATACAAATGATCAAAGACTATCTAGTAACTATACCACACATTAAGCCTTTTTTAGATAGTTGAAGTTTCCTCATTTTCATATACTGGAATTCACTGAAGTACTTTGAGGTCACATAAGGTATTTCTACCCCATAATGCACAAAAATTAGACTAGCCAACAAAGATTTTTTGATGCATTTTGTGCCACAAAAATGATGTTCCTTTTTTCTTTTCTGCCATGTGCATGCGTGCGTATGTGTGTGTGTTGAGTGCACACTGGGATTATCAAGGGATTTAAGAAGCACAGGTTTCTTTTTTTAAAAAAAAAAATCTTGAATGACTTTTTAAAAAAGAAAAAGAAATTATAACTTTAAAACTGAAAAAAAAGGAGATTTTCATAAAGTGTCCTTTTCATTGCATCTGTTCCCCACCTCACCATGAATATTTGAGGCTCAAAGCATTTAATCAGGATGAGTTAATTCATCCACATGTAAACCCTGAGGTGATTTTAAAAATTCCATTTGTCATTATAGAGTGAGTATCAAGGCACTCGCCTCAGATTACTGTGTTGTTGACAGACTTAGGAACAGAACTTAGAATTTTCCGGTTAGATTTCTTTGAAGCTTATGAAAGTTGATGAAATAACTTTGAACAATGCAAGGAGTGTGAAAGCAGGTATGGGAATTTTCCTTAGCTTTTATAACTTGCAAAGAGTTTCAAGGGAGCTCAGAAACCCAAAGAACTGGGATGTTTTTTTTTCCAAGTCTGGAAGAGGGAGTACTGGAGTCTTTGGTACTTTTGGCTTGGTGTCTTTGTGTCTTTGGTACTTTTCTGTCTCTTCACATTTAACCTAAGAAAGGAAGCCAATGCACTCCATAAATTCTTTAAGTGAAGTGCCATAGGAGAGTATGATTTCCCAAACCAGACATTCCTTTGTTCCAATTGGTTGGAACTAGTCCCTTTCTTTCTACAGCTGAAACTGGTCAACTAAAGAAAAAATAGCAAATGTTATGTGGACTGAACCCCACGGAAGCCTTCCCATCTTCAGCTTACAGTAGATGCTGCTGTCCCAATTCCCCAACTCACGTGGCTGCCTGGCCTCAGGAATATGAGCACAGAAATGTCCATAGGACACTCATTCTACATTACCAGCCTCACACCCACACTCTCTCCCATTCTGATTGGGTGAAAGTGGAGAGAGGTTTGAGCTGATGTACTTTTCGGAAAGTTCCTCAGCTAGATATGATATGTAGATATCAACCTATAGAGCAGAAGGGGAAGCCCTAACAGCCCCTTTTCAAAAGGGCAGATGAAACAGAGACTCATCACTAAATGAGCTTGTTTGACAAGCATCTGCTCCTCTGAACTTCTAACAATCACTATCAAAATTTACCTGCTTCTTAGGTTACTACATTCTTGAGTTATATCTGCTTGGTGATCCCAGGCCTCTTTGTCTGTCAGTGGGGTTTTGCATTTTCTAACAGGAGCTGTAAGTCATACTGGCAAGTACTAGCGAACTTTCCTTTATTAAAAAAAAAAAAAAGAAAAAAGGAGGAAGGCCCTATGTCTGACAGAAAAGAAATGCCTAATTTAGAAATCTGTGATAGAAACTGTTACGAAAACCATTTAAGAATATATACAATATTGTAAAGTAATTAGCCTCCAATTAAAATAAATTAATTAAAAAAGAAAAACAAAAAGAATATATGAGATGACTTCTAAATGAATTTTTACTTTGGGACCGATGTTCTTGGTTGACAACAAAAAGTCAACAGTTTTGGTAAATGAAAATGCAATTTATAGGAAAGACAAGTAGTGTAATTCCTATACTACAATAAGTGCTATTTTAAGAAACGTCTTCCACGTAAGAGTCAAGAGGTGCCAGCCACCTGTGTCTTTCAGAGGATGAATGGACAAACAAAATCAAAGAGACATGTACTAGGGAATATTATTCAGTCTTTGCTGCTGCTGCTCAGTCGCTTCAGTCGTGTCCGACTCTGTGCGACCCCACAGACGGCAGCCCACCAGGCTCCCCCGTCCCTGGGATTCTCCAGGCAAGAACACTACAGTGGGTTGCCACTGCCTTCTCCAATGCATGAAAGTGAAAAGAGAAAGTGTTGCTCAGTCGTGTCCAACTCTTCATGACCCCATGGACTGCAGCCCATCAGGCTGCTCCGTCCATGGGATTTTCCAGGCAAGAGTGCCAGAGTGGGGTGCCATCGCCTTCTCCGATTCAGTCTTTAAGAGGATGGGAATTCTGACACATGCTACAACATGGATGAGCCTTGAGGACGTATGCTAAGTGAAATAAGTCATTAAGAAAAAGACAAATACTGTATAATTCCAATTATGTGAGGTACAAGAGTAGTCAAATTCATAGAAACAGAAAGTAGGAGGGGAAAATGGTTGTAAGAGTCTCAGTTTTGCTAAGTAAAAAGGTTCCGGAGACTGGTTGCACAAAAATTTAAGTATATTTAGCACTACTGAGCTGCACATCTAGAGTGGTTATAATAATAAATTTTATGCCATACGTGTTTTTCACAATTAAAAGGGAAAAAAATACCTTCAGTTGAAAAGCCAGGTGCATCTGTGACTCAATAATTGATGCTCTTACTTTAGAAAAGGCATATAGAGTTGAAATTAGAGAAAGCAGATGTCAGTTTTCACTTCCACACATGATATTTGAGCAAAATTAGAGTATATTATTCAATCTAGTCATTCTTTTTCTGTTTTGGCCACACCACTCAGCTTGTGGGATCTTAGTTTCCAGATCAGGGATTGAACCCTGGTCCTCAGCCTTGAAAGCACCAAGTCCTAACCACTGGACCACCAGGGAAGGCCCTATTTATTCTTTTAGATCGTCAAGAAGTATTTACTTGTTGTGTGTCTCCTGAACTTAAGTTTCACAGAACCTTGACTGATACTCATTCTTAACTGGGAGCTGGGGGGGAATCAGATTCAGTCCAGGGTGTCCCAAGAATGCATTTCTGGGGCCATGACATCTCCAGATTTGGTGATCTTCCGTGAAGCCAGCGTGGTCCCCACTATTACTAAGGATGACCCGGAAGTTCAAGTTTAAAGGAGCATTGATCCAATATGGCTCGTGGGGGTTTTCCTGGGTCAGGACCAGAACAGACTTGTCTAACTTGAGAAATCTTCAACCTGTTGCTGATGAACAACATCTGATTATCCCTAAATCTTACAATCAGACTCAGGAAAGTGTGACAGCACAAGTTTCTACCAAAAGATGAGGCAAGTAGCTTTAAGCCCAGTTCACCCATTCCCCTCCCTATTCATTACCCTTACCTATCTCACAGATAAGGGTGTGTTGATGGGAATAGGCTTAGAGGCCTACCAGACAGGATTCCAAGACTAAAGACCACTTAAAGACTCCTGTTTGGAAGTTCAGACTCATGTACTATCTTTTCACTGCTAGCTTTCTTAATGGAATTAGAGAAAGTACCTTGCTAGAGAGTGAAATGAGAGAGACAAACTCGAGTCCAACAAAACCAAGGAACAGTCCGTATCTGATGACTTGTCTCATAGCAGAGACATTTGTCTAAACTTGTTAAAGTATGCAATCTGAAACTTGCAAATATCTACATAGCAAAAGTTCCCATCACTGCCACACCTTCCCCCAGAGCCCCGGCCTTGAGTCTTTGCATGATTATTCACAATGCCTCTTTCAGTGGATTATGCCTTTGCAACATCATGTTGCACGCATAAAAGTCAATTCACATACGTCATATTCTGAAATTAAACGTTTGTTTTAAGGACTATTGAAAGTAACTATACACAAATCCAAATAGCCTATCTCACCATCTGTGACACGTGGCTTCATGACATGAATAAGACGGCTTTTCTAAATAATAGAGGACAAGACCAAAAAAGTTTAACTAAAATTACAGCTAGAATATAAAGAGTGAAACTAAATTTAGGTTACAAATATTGTCTAATGTTTCCCCAAATGCTCAGTCACCTTCACAGAGCAGGACTGACACCTTTTAGTATGGAAGTTTTCTGGTGTGGCAAACCACTGCTATTTCTTGGGGATCTTCTTTAAAGGTTTATGAGATAGGTTGCCCTGGTAGTCAAGAACAGAAACTGCACAAAAATCCTAAGGGAGAAACTAGGCTGATGATCTCAGATTGAAAAGTTTTAGCTAAAGAAAGCAAAGAAAACTTCTGTTGCAGTATTAGAGGGCATGGGTTTTCTTGTCATCAAATACACAGGCTATAATGTCACCAATACTAGATAAAAGGTTATCTATCACACATGCATCATCAGTACACATTCACAAGATAACAAGAATATGAACAGAATTGATGAGGGGATTGTAAAATGTCTTTGGCAAAGATACCCCAAAGTGACTTTGCATTGCAGCTCATGGACAAATGAACTATTAAGCACTTCCGTTTTGATCACTGGGTTATGTCTACAGTTATCAAGATGGTATGTTTGAAATTTATTTGAATATCAACTGTTTAGGGACTTCCCTGGTGGTCCAGTGGATAAGACTCCATACTTCCAGTGCGGGGGACACAGGTTCAATCCCTGGTCAGGTAACTAAGATTCCACATGCCACACAGTGTGGCAAAGAAAAAAAAAAAATCTTATCCCAATGTTCCTATATTAAGCTGGCTCAAAATACCCAACTCGTCAAATGGTCTTCAAACCAGCCTTTACCATCGCTTCCCCATGGCTCAGCAGGTAAAGAATCTGCCTGAAATGCAGGAGTCACAGGAGACGTGGGTTCAATCCCTGAGTCAAGAAGATCTCCTGGAGAAGGAAATAGCAACCCACTTCAGTATTCTTGCCTGGGAAAACCCAACAGAGGAGCCTGGAGGGCTACAGTCCAAAGGGTCACAAAGAGTCAGACACGACTGAGCAACTAAATAAGTACATCAACTGTACATATCTATAGCCTCTTGAAGAACTCAATTTTTCTAACTGAAGGCTAGGACACAATTTTAGTGGCTCCTGGTATCCTCTTTGAGTCTGTTTTACATGTGACTTCCTCTTTATTATCGTGGATAGCTAAGAAGGAACTGAGAAGAGGAAAATCAAGAAAAGAGAATGCTCAGGGAGCAATAATTACTGAACTGTTAGACACTGCCTGAGGTTTTAGATGAAAGTCATTGGTCCCAGCAAATGTGAATGAAGATCATTGATTCTGTTATGACTTCCTAACAACTGCTTCATTAATTTATTCTCTCCACTTGAATTTGTTTTGTCTGACCAATTTAACATTCAAGAGAATCTTCCTTTTCAAATGAAAGAGATAAAAAGACAAATCATATCTTGTGCTTGGAGTCAAGCTCAATGCTTTAATTCCTGGTGATTTCTCCATCTGCATTTACATGCCCATAGTCAAATTAACTGTTAAATGTGGCTTGCAATAAATCTCACTGAAAATTTTAGATTTTCTATGGGAGAAACTTGCCTTCATATCCTTACTAATTATGAAATTATTTTTGTTTCCAGACATATACCAGATTAAAGCAATTTAAAAATTAAAGACTAGACAAATTATTTATTTAACTGTACCTATAGAATATTCAACCAATAGATAGTACTGTAAAGCCATTTGCTTGATAATTCATTGACAAAAACCACCATCTCAGAGGTTCTATTTATAAAGAACAAAGATCCTAAAATAATCACAGCACTATCAATACAGTGCCACTAGGCAATGTACAAACATTCACCCATACACTTACTTTCAACATTATAAATAGTAACACATTTTTATATGAGGTCAGATCCACTTCACCTTAAATTTCTGCTGTAAAGCTGTTTCAATTTTGCATTAAGAAAGCAACAGTTTTTTAAAACATTGTATTTCATGGGGAGAAAATATACATCACACGGAACTTCCTACTGTGATGTATTCTCTTAAACATTGTGCAGAGTTACTTCATGTTATATGAGAATCATTTCTCCTCTTAGGATAATTTCATTTTCTCTACTTAGATTTCCTTATGATGTGTTAAGTGGCCCTCAAGGAGCCTATACTCCCTGTAATTTCACCTCTCTTAGAGAAGAGTGGGATTTCTGAAGGAAACAGATGTTTCTTGGGAAGGTTAACTTAATTAGGTTCTTTACCAGCACAGAAAAACCCTTCAAGATGATAAAGCAATTTGGCGCTTCAGGATCTTAATTTCCTAGTCCAGAAGCACAGGCCCTTCCATTATGATTCAATATAAGTCACAGATGGCCAATGGCTACCAATTTTTTTCCCAGAAGGCAGCCTTAGTCAATTCAGAAGGAGTGCTGAGCACAAGAAAACAAAATAAATATCTGCCCAATCACAAAGTCACTGCAGAGAAAAAGCTCATTATTTTTATAATCATGTTGGAGGAGATTAGCAACACTGTCATAAGGCAGTATAGGAATTCTTTTTCACCCTGTATTTTCTGTCCTCTGGCTTCTGGCTCTTCTATCATGCTTCTTTGCCAATGTTACCAACACTTGTAGAGGTGGGGCTGACAAGCTGAAATTGCTTCACATACAGCTTTGGCCCCTTGGGCTTTCTATGTCACCAGAGAGGGCTGGACTGAAAAACAGCTTCTTAGCAGGTTCTGTTAGGCATGATGATGTACTTTTCCCTCTGTTCTCAGGGTGTGATTTGAGATGGTAAGCCCAAAAAGTAGATTTGGCTTGAGCAAACACTGGCTACTTTTTCTTTTCATGATAACTGAACACTCAATTTTGTTCTGCCTTGTGCTCAGCTAATGAAAACTTATTTATTGCACCATAGGTTCTTCCTCAAAAATCCCAGTTGTCAGCCTGATTAATGTTTACTGGGTAAGAATGTCGAGGCAGAGTTAGACTCACATAAAGAAAGAACGTACAAGCAGTACTCATTAATCTCAGAACTGGATTTGTTTGACTGAGTACAGATAACCTGATGCTATATGAAAGCAAGTTGATTGGTCTAGCTTATTTCTTTGAAGTTAGCACGATCTCAAGTACCTAAAAATTCTTCCTATCAAATGTAACTCTCATATCATATACAATGACCCTCATATATCATATATAATGGCATGATTCCAGTACTTCATGTTTCTGTATAAAGAGGGTTTTAAGGGAAGGTTGCCTGTAGAATGATTGCTATTTTTGACAGTGGGACTTTAGGACTTGGGGATCTTGGTTGCTGTTCCATGTTCCAATCACATACCTATTCCCTGGCCCTGCAGCTCTTACAGCCAAAAAGAAACATGATAGAGTAGGGAAAAAACAGTGAGGTAGAAAGTGAGAAAATCTGGCCTGGAGTCTTGATTTTTTCTATTTTATTAGCTGTGACTTTGGGCAAATTATGTCCTTTTTTTTTTCTGCTTCTACTTATATAATTCTAAAATGCTAGAAGTAGGTCATTTGTTTTCAACTGTTGCACCCAAATCTGTGCCATCTAAGATTCAGTGATTCTACCTGATTTCCTTAATTGTACAGAGGGTGACCAAGTGGCTCAAAACTTCCTGATCAGAAGTTAGACTCTTCCCGCTTTAAGAAATTCTAAGTGGTGAGAATGGGCATCCTTGTCTTATTCCTGATTTTAGAGGAAAGGCTTCCAGCTTTTCACCACTGAGTATGATGTCATCTGTGAGTTTGTCATAAACGGCATTTATCATGTTGAGGTATGTTCCATCTGTACCCACTTGGATGAAAGCTTTTATCATGAATTAATGTTATATTTTGTCAAATACTTTTTCTGTGTATACTGAGGTGATCTTGTGATTTTTATCCTTCCTTTTGTTAATGTGGCATGTTACATTGATTGACTTGCAAATTTGGAACCACCCTTGCCTCTCTGGAATAAATCCCACTTGATCATGGTGTCATATATTAGGTGATCAGTAAGTGTTAGCTTTTCTCTGGCACATTCCCAACAATGACCCTTAAACCACATGAAGGATAGCTTACTATCTTTTAGGGAAACAAATTCCAACTTTTGGATAATTTCATTGTTAGAAATTTCTACCTTATCATTGGAATTTATGCCAAGATAAAGTTTTTCTCTATTTGGTATTTATTTTTACCTTCTCTTACATAAACACTTATTCTGGCATTTCTGGAAACTAAGACATCCACTGGCAAATTTCACCTCTGTCTCTAATAATTTTTTAGAGGGAAAAAAATGAGACTTGGCTAAAACTATAGGTAAACTCTTCCCTAGTAGTGAGTCAAGATTTTTGTCTAACTACTGGGGTTTTGTTTTCTTTTTATTAGAAATTCCAAACCCTCTGGGTATGGGAAACAGAATTAAAATGTATTCCTAAGCATGTTGTAACATAAAATAAGCTACTTTGAAAAGAGGGATATTGCAAAGAACTGAAAAGTGTCAGCTATGATTTCTGAAGTCTGACTCTCTTGACTTTTTATAAAGGTGGTCACGTGGGGCCTGGCTCCTGGTCAAGGTTGTAATGAGGCCTAAGGGTTTGTGCATAAGCTAGTTCCCCTGCAGCATCACGAAAAGAAATAAGACTAAATTATATTTTGCAGTTGTGATCTGTCTTTCAATAAAAGTATTTTGTAAGAAAGATTCATCTGATTCACTCTTTTCACTTCAGATGAATCAACAGAACATAATGATCACAATCTTCAGGGTCAATTCAGGATACTCTGATGAGAATCACTAGGAGGGCTAACAACAACATCTGGCATGGATAGTCCTTAGTGTAGGGTTCATCAAATATTTCCTTTATTTCCTAGGTTCTCAAAAGATACCATGACAACCCATGCTATAAAGGCCTTGCCATCACACTTCAGTGCTACTCTTTTCTTTTTTATTACCAAGTCTGTTATACTGCCTTTCCTCTTCTACTCACTGTGACTATCTAAGGTCACTTTTACAAACCTAACAAATTAATGATGCTCTTGATTAGTGAAGCCTCATATTAGCATTGAAAATGAAAATCAGCATCTGGAATCAAAAGACCTTGGTTCAAGTCAATTTAGCTACTTCTTTACTAAGAGTCCATGATTAGCTCTACTCAAGCTCTCTGAGACCTCAGCTTTCTCACCTACAAAACAGAGACATTAATACAGACGACAATCAGGTTTCATCAATGATCAGAGCTGTTGGAATTGCAGGTTAGGGATTAAGAAGCCATATATGCAACCCAGTGTGAAAGAATCCCCAAGTCAAAGGCTTGCCATAGAGTAGGAAGAAACATACATGCCACATATTTATCATTCCTGAACTTTTAAAATACTCACCTGAGAAAGTATAAATACAAAACAAAATAAGAGATGTGAAACTGATTCTTAAACTGAGCTATATCCAAATGCTACTATCACTTTTAATAGTTGCATTATTAACAATGGGTTATTAGAAGAGAAATGAAAAGAGAAACCTACCTATACCTTCTGCATTCAGATCATTCTGTTATATATTCTTGGTAGCAAGCATTTTATTAGTGGCCACCTGAAGATAAAACCCATCTGTTACATCTGCTCTCTAAGTGAATGAAGGTGGGTTGGATGGGATAGATTTCAAAGTGGGAAGAAGCTATGCTCTGGCAGGCCCAAGACAGAGATTCCATGGGAAGCAAGAGGTCAGGCTTTAGAGTACCCCCATATCGTTCCATGAAGGCAGACACCTACTATGCCTAGGCATCAGGCCAGCTCTGGCGGGAGACTGGATCAAAGCTATTTGCATGTCTGTTTCAGGACATTAAGTTTCGTCTACCCATACAGTGAGGAAGAGATCAATGCAATCATGCAGAAAACTTAATTTAGAGGAAGAAAAAGGAAAAGGAGAAAGAAAAGGCACAAGTCTTGCCTTCACTGAAGTATATTTTTTGTAAGTGTGACAGAGTCATCTTTAGAGAAGATCCTTAGTGTTTTAGTGGCCAATTTAGAGTATCCTTGGTATGTTTCAAGGAATAATGACAAAAACCAGACAGACATTCCACTTCATTACAAGCATAGCATTGGGTACTGTCATCTATGCGTTATGTCATTTAATCCCCGCCAACTCTGTGAAATGGCATCTAAGGTCTGGCGATGTCATGTCTGGCCTAATTTCTCATGGCCAAGAATTGACAAGGTCCAGCTTTAGAATTTGAGGCCATGATTCGAAGTGTGTGGAAAGACTAAGAAATTTTAAACTGTGCTGGCAACTCTGTGTTGTAACTCTTCTATAAATAGTTCCCTGATTATTCCTAAATCCCATTGACTTGGTATAATGTAAGCTATTCAGCAATGTGATATGGATAAATATTTCCTTTTCAAAACACTGCACAAATACATGATTTCCTCCCTCTGTCCTCCCTGTAGGAGAAGTAGGAAAAAAGTAAGGTAATAGGAATTTACCTCTAAGCTATAAAGCCTTCCTATCCTTTCAGGAATCACTGAGGGGAACTCCTAGTTACTAGGGAGACCACAACAGTGCAGTAGATTCAAGTACAACACTTGGGTTGCCTGGCTAGAGAATGCCAAAAAAGCAAAGGAAAATATTATTGTTACTGAAATCATTTGATGTCTATGACTAATAAAAAAACATGTTGGCAAACTTAATTTTCAGAAATGCCCAAAGGGCTTAGTTAAAGCTATGAATTAATAGCATACAGTAGTTCTGTCTGGATCAAAGAAAAAAAGAACACCACTAAGTGGTTAAAATTTATCTGAATAACCAAAAGATTCCAATAGAAATCTTAAGCAACCAATCTGGGTCCTTTATTCAACTTTTAACTGAAATTCCCTCTTCCCTTTCTTTTACAGCTAAATAATAATGTTACATGTTTTGAGTCACATAATTCGTGAATTCTGGGGGACCCACCAGCCTTCTTGGCCTTCTTAACCAACATCTCACAAATACCAGGATTATCTCTAAAGTGTCCCTGGCATCTGTATTCACCTTAGAGACTTACGAAGGCTGAGGTGTCCATTCATGCAAGCGCTGTGCTCCAGCAGGACTGGTGGCAGCTAGGGATAGATGGAGCTGGGGCTGAGTCAGACCTCCAATTACCTCTTGACCCAGGCCCCAGAGGTTACCACGGGCCTGCCTGAAGATGTTCATCCTGATTCTGCTTGATCGTGCCCAGAGCAGGAGGTCTTTGTTAGAACATATCCTATCTTGCTATAGATATAAGCTCTAACTGTTGGAGGGTGCTTTCTCATGCTATGCCAAAATCTGCCTGCTCATGTTTTCTACCCGTTGTTCCACACACTATCTCTAGAACAATACTGTTTGACTCAACTTCCTCTCATCTTGAATAGCCCCTTAGACAACGGAAGTCAACCATCATAATTCCCTGATATACGGTCTTCTCCAAACTAAATATCCTCAGTTTCTTTCTCAGATCATAAGGCAAATATACAGACATTATAACAATAATAAGAGACAGAAAATATATAATCATCATAAAGACAAAAAGGTGGTCTGGGAATGAAATTTTTTTTTAAGAGTTGTCTTTATAACTGGAAAGCTGAAAATTTTAAGTGATTTTGCGGAGAACTGTCTCTTTTCACTGAGTTCCTACATGCTCTCCATCAAGCCATCCCATCAGAATGGAAATGTAGCTTGCCAAGGCTTTTTCTTGGTGACCCCATACCAGCTCCTAGTGATCAGCCATCACTTCTCACTAACTTGCATTTATTATTGCTTTGTTCATTTAATGTCAATGCCCACTTCAAGAAAAGTTTCTGGAAGGATACGTATCTGCCTATGAATAGTTGCAACATAATTTCAGAATGTGAATACCATCTATTAAGAATTAAGGGAGGTGTCTAATCAATCGCCAGCCCAGGATTGATGCTCGGGACTGGTGCAGCGAGATTTCCCGGGGGGGAGGGAGGAGGGAGGGGGGACCCGGAGGGGAAGCATATGTAAACCCATGGTGATATCATGACAATGTATGGCAAAAACAATAATAAAAAAAAATAAAAAAATAAAAAATAAAAAGAATTAAGGGAGGGACAATGTAAGGAAACTGAATCCTTAGTTATTTCTCCTCCCCAAGTTTTATTATGTAAAATTCCAAGCATACAGAACAGTTGATGTAATTTTATAGTAAACACCCATATTCTTCATAGCTAGACACTACAATTGACACTTTGTTATCTTCAATTTATCACTTATCTATCAGTTTCTTGATCCATCCATCCACCCGTCTTACTTTCTTACACATTTAAGTGTAAAAAGTGCTCATCAGTACACAGGATTCCTGACCCTTGATCATGTATATTATTCAGTTCTTCTTTGATGCTTTTCATTAGCACTCTTTTCTGAATCCCTCTTACCAGTCTTTCCCTCATTCTCTCCACTTTCTTTTCCTTTCTACACTCTTCCTCCCACTTGCCATCCCCCAAAGTTCTAAATGGTAAAAGGAAATGTGAACAATCTGAGCATGGAACTGGTCTTGAAGCAGCATCAGTAAAGGTTCTCTCATAGATGCGAGCACCATAGACCTGGGAGAGACGAGGTTCTCATGAACAAGCTGATGCAAACCAGCTTACGAGAGAGAGAGGTATAGAGTAACTAGGCAACTGAATTCACTGGGAGCAACACAGCTATCAAATACTTAGGCAGCTTCATTGCTTCATCAGCTTGATTTCCCTCTGAACTAAGCTGCATAATACGCAAATTATAAAGGGTTTGGGTGAAAAGACTCACAGAAAGACAGTAAGGTCTTAGTAACATGGAGCAGAGATCTTATCAGCACTTTTTAACAGCTGGCCAGCACAGTGTCCTACACCAAAAGGATGCTTCATAATTAGTGCATGCGTGCGTGTGAAGTCCGACTCTGTGCGACCTTATGAACTGTAGCCTGCCAGGCTCCTCTGACCATGGGATTCCCCAGGCACTTTTTAACAGCTGGCCAGCACAGTGTCTGACACCAGAAGGATGCTTCATAATTAGTACAAGGATGAAATGAGAACATGAATGCTAACTACCCATCTAGTAGAATGGCTGTGGCTCAGGGCGCCTCTTCCCTAGACAGGCTGAGTGAACTTTGCCCACGTCCAGTCTTCTAGTGCTTGTCAATGAAGTTCCGAGACCACCGTTCTCCTCTGAATGATGCATTTTCTTTTATCAGTGCATATGCCACTCATTAAGCTTTCAGGAAGTCCTAATCTTGAAGTCTATGACTATCTAATCCTATCTTTGATAAACTGATTTTATTGGCTTTACTCTCAAAACAAAGAGTGATCTCCTGCTGCTTGAGTATACTCTTTTTAAAGATCCGGGAACACTGTCTTCCCTGATGAGCAAAAACCATTCCTCTCACTATCTCAAGATTTATGCCTGATAAGAAATGTTAGCCATTTATTTTCTGGGCTTCCTAATCACCAGCCCACAAACACTTGGCAAGGTGAGCTTTTCACTGGAAAGGCAGTACCACAAAAATGCCAACACAGCACTTTTCAAAACAGATTCTCTGTAGTTGCAGAGAAATTCAATTTTGACAAATCAAATCCATTTTGAGAACCCTAAGTGGAGTTTTTTAGACATACAGTCTCAACAGGAATCCTTCGGTTATATAACAACTTCATGTAGTTCCTTCAAAGGTTTCAATGTCACAAATCAGATTATTTTATAGCAAGGAATTCCTGTCCTTGCTATTTCAATTTCTTGAAAAATATTCTTACCCCAACTGCTTTCTCTATATAGATATATCTATAAACATCAACATTTCATAGAAATGCTTTAGAGTTTATTTGAATGCAAACTGTAAGGTGAAAATGACAAGAGAATCAGGCTGTGACTATTTCCTGTGAGGCTACGTACAGACCAGGAAAAAAAAAATCAGATGCTTTTTGGTGTTGGCACTTCAATGGTAAAATACAGACTTGCCAACTAGAGTTCTTTTCTAACTGCCTCTATATCTAAGCAGCCAAAACACAAGGTTCAGATCCAGATAAAAACCCTTCAGTAGGGCGAAAGGTACTGATGCAGAGAGCAGACTTTTACTACTGGTGGTTTCAATGCTCCGACAGGGGAGCACGGACCTCAAACAGGACTTGGTCTAGGTGAACACGGAGCTCTTTCTTTTAGCTGGCTTTAAAGGCTTCGTTTGCTCAGACAGCATTAGTTCTTTTTCTTCCTTTGATGCATCTCTCTGTAGTGATGGAAACTCTTTTTTTTTTGTTAAGAAACTAAAGCACAAAAGGAAACTGAAAAAGCTACAAACTGATTTGGCAACAACTAAGCAAGAGGCTGCCATCACAGTCTTGGAACTCAATGAGAAGATCAAGACTCTATGCGAAGGAAAGCTAGCCCCTAGAGGTCAGTATTACCACGTGACAGTTACACACTGGCCCTGGGCCCTGGGCGATGCATATAGCTTCACTGGCAAGGAAGCAGAGAGCAAGGCCACTGTGCCAGGCAGCATACCAGGCCAGCTGCATGCTTGCTGGGCCTGATCTCCACTCTGCGTGATTAGAGACACACATAAACGACGAGTTCCAGGCAGGGTGTGCTTCCGCTGTGAGAAAAGCAGGGGATGAATAAGCGGTTCCTTCAAGGAACATCTCTGGGGCTGAAGAATAGAATGAAACGGCTGATAAGTGTCTTGCTGGGTGGCAGTGAGAAAAATAGGGAGCCCAGGGAGGAAGACCCGAGGGCCCCGGGGGGGGGGTCCCTGAAGTGGGGCAAGGAGAGGGGCTTGTCTGAAAGTGTAGCCAGGCTGATAGACAGGCTTGGGAAAGGAAAGAAATCTGTTTTAACAATAGGCTAACCAGCCAGAAACAAGCAGGGAAGATGGGCTTGAGGGTGAAATCTGAGTGGTTCGGAAAAAGTTAATAGCCACTCTGGTATGGATGACTTTTTAAAAGTCTTCTCTCAGAGATGATAAACACACTTGGAGGAGGTGGGGACCCTCAGATTGTCATCATCAGCAATAATATGAATTAACATTTGATACGACACACCAGGCATTTTGTTAAGCATTTCATGTGTACTTAATTCTCAGAACAACCTCTGAAGCAGGTGTTAGTACATTTTCGGATCCCACAAGAGTAAACGCAAGCTACCTAGCCCCAGGTTAGACGTGTGTGGCCCCGACTGGGCAGTCACCCCAGGATGCTTATGCAGCTTTGGCACAGTGAGGTGATTTCTCTGCAGCAAGAGCAGATCTCACTCTGCCTGGTGGATCTCCTGCAAAACCATGGTTCCCTGGGACGAATGTCTTCCTTTGAAAAGCCAGGAACATGCAATTGTTCTTACTCTCACTTCCTTTATTACTCATAAATAATTATGGAAAAAGAGGAGGAATGTGGAAATAGTGGAGGAGGAGGAAGTAGGTGATGTGGGTGGCTGTAGAAAGTGAGACACTCCCCGCATCCTGACCGTATGGGAAAGCGTTTAATACGAATTTGATTTTAATTTTCAGTTTTGAATAGCACTTTCCCTAGATGGAAATGGCATGTGACACCATCACCTGGAAACACATGGTTTTCTCTTTCCACAGAACAATATAGCTTAATTTGCTTTTACCACCATGAAACCTAAATGAGTAAAACCTATTAGAGAATATTATCCATTTAAAAGTATTCTAAGGCATCATAGCCAGATTTCAAATCAGTTGCATCATATGAAGCTGACAATGATTGCACAGGTCGCTGAAGAAAATTTTCCTGCTCATCTGAGAGAAGTTCTCAATTTCTCAACTGTACTTTGAATCTAGTGGAAAAAAGATTTTATTGCAAGTTATCTGATTCTTGTTACTTTCATTTTGACAAAAATTATGTCCGTTGCTATCTAAGGATGATTTTGTCCCTTTGCTATTTTGATAGGTCAAAATTAGGATACTACTGGGTTACCAGGACTATAATAATTGTGGGGGATGTTAGAAAACATTAAATTCCACCTTTGCTTCTCTGTCTACTTTTGTCTCTGTATTTCTGTCTAAAGCAGGGAAAAATTACCTGTGTAGGAAAAAAACAAAAAAACCTAAAGTATTATGAACAGATATAAATTTAAATAAAGTCAAGTATTCCAAGGTTAATTATGGATGAAAGTACTGACTCCCTACAGAACCTATGTATTGTTTCTCTTATTTGTTGGAGAAACTGGGTCAGTAGATGGACATACTACCTGAAGCTCTTCATCTGAATATTTGCACTATGGGTTCCAAACAGCCTAACCCTGTGTTCAGCAGCCCAGGAAATTATTATCAAGGCTCTTGTGGCCCCAGAGTAACAGGAGCTCTTATTCTCAGAGACTTTGGTCACCTTGCCCTACTTCTCAATTGATTTGAAAGTAAAGTCTGAAAAGATGTAGGTAACTTTAACACACAATGGCTCCCATTTAACCACGAACAATTAGGGTTGACCCAGCTCCCACACACATTCCTTGACCAGAACACCACTCCCTCCCTGCTTAGTCTTGTGTCCTTTAATAAAATGTTTGTTTTTGGTTTTCAGACCTCTGTTTGCAAATGACAGATATCCTCGATCATAATAGCTTATGACTGGGTGATTATGAGAAAGGGTGATTTATTGGCACAAGCGCAAACAAAGAAAGGGCATGCTCAGCCTTAGAGTCTCGTAGATTCAGGGATTCAAATCCCATCAGGGCACTCTGTGTCTCTCTACTTCTCTCTGCAGTGAGACTTTCATTTCTTCAAGAGGGATGTCAGGAGACACTGAAAACATGGCCACAAGCAACCAAGGGCTGCCCTACTTATTTCTTCTCCAGAGAAGGAAAAAAAAAGTATTTTCCCACCAGCTTTAGTTAGGAAAAGTATGAGAAGGTACCTTGTCCTGGCTTGGATTGGGTACTTATTCGAGCCCGTGAGTCTATCTTTATAGCTGGAGGTGGGGAAGTATGATTGGACAAGCTTGGTTATGCACCAACCATTGGATGAAGGGGCAGAAGGAACTAAGGGTGGGACAGGAGGATGTTGTGACTGGTGGATCCCAGAAGTACAGGGCTGGACTGGAAGAAGCCACTGGGACACCGTCTTACAGGAAGGGCTAGCCTGTTGCAGGAAAGAAACATGTCCAACCTGCTCTCAGCTAGTGATCAAACTAAAATATAAGAAAATGCTTAAAACAATCACCCATCCATGAGTATTTGCACTTTTTAAGTGGATTCTTCTTGATGAACAAAAGACCTTCATGATCCAAGAAATTAACGTCCAATAGGAAAACTTCAGACTCCACAGCAGAGTGAACCACTTTGGGAAAGGAGACCCCTTGCAGCCTCCATCATGTGACATCGTAGTTGCCAACTCTGAAGTTTTATGGCAACAAGTGAAACTGCAAGAGGGGAAAAAGGGTTGATTCTAAATTACATGTTATCTGGATTAACACAAAGCTACTTCTCTGCTATAGTTATAAGCTAATGCCTACAGTTATAATGAGCAGATTAATGAGATAGATTCAAATAAATTAGAATCTCTTCCTATGCAAATATACACAATTTTTTTTCTGTTTGGTTCATTTTCTAAGTAAGACTATATAAAAGGTTGCCATTCAACTCTTTTGATCAGAGGAATGCCCTAGAATACTAGGGATACTTTTAAGCATGTTCAAATTGATGGAGCAGTGAGCTACCAAACTTTTCTTTTTAAACATGTAAACACATAAAAATGACTTCACTGGCTTCATACTTAAATAACCTCCAAGGAAATAAATGATTTAAGTCAATGGAAAGTTCAACTGAAAAGAAAAACACCTTTATTATAAAACTGGCACAGCAGGAAACTTACAGTCTGAGTGCTGTTTGTTGATTTTTACTTTGTGCAAATAATCACAGCCAAAAGCTGATTCCTTGCCTCTTTTCCACAGCTGGCACCTGAAGTGCTTACAGTTTAATTTACTCACAGAATTCAGTGAAATGTCTATTGTACCCATTCAAAGCTTGAGTCCATCTTTTGGTAAACATTAGTATGCAGGAATCTAAGGCTAGATTTCAAAACAATCTGCTTCCTTTAGTTTTGGAGCAGAAAATTACTTTGTAAAGGACCTGAGTTGAGTCCTGGCACTTAAGCATCAAGTCACCTGCTATGATCAAAGTTTGAATCCTTAGCCAGAACATTTAGGACCTGGTTTGTAGATTTCAAGCTAGCACAATAAAGAGAATGCACTCCTCTGGATTTTTTTCCCTTTTAATTCTTTTCTCTTACTATGCACAGCTGATATATCAAATAATGTTGCCTCGTTCCCAAGGCAAGTTCCCAATGTCCCACTGAAAGCCATGAAAACTTTAGGTCATTTCTTGATTTTACTCTCATTAAGAAGACACTCCCCCAAACCAAACATCATATATTAATGCATATATGTGGAATCTAGAAAATTGGTATAGATTATCTTATTTGAAAAACAGAAATAGAGACACAGACGTGGAGAAACAAATGTATGGGCACCAAAGGGGAAGTGTGAGGGGGGTAGGATGAATTGGGATATTTGGACTGACACATATACGCTCTGTATAAAACTATGCATAAAACTGAGAACCTGCTGTATAGCTCAGGGAACTCTACTCAGTGCTCTGTGGTGTTCTAATGGGAAATAAATGCAAAAAGAGAGGGGATATATGTATACGTATAGTTGATTCACTTTGCTGTACTGTAGAAACACAAAATTGTAATACAACTATATTGCAATGAAAATTAATTAATAAAAACAGAACAAGTCAAACAAGACAATGACACTCCCAGGTGTACAGGTACATCCCAGGGCAAGTTTACTGAGGACTCAGGGTCAGAAGAGAGCCAGATACTTTTGAGGGAGGCTGGTCACAGGATTGACTTTTCAGTGACATACAACTACTTTTAAACACCATCTCATTGATTTTAAGAATAGGGCTTGCTGTCCTATACCATCATGAAAGTCAGGATATACATCTCTCTGACAAAACCCCAGAGCCAACTCTAATCAGCATTCTAAAATTTTATCATGATGTCCATCCCCAGGCACACAACCCAAACCCCCTGGCCTTCTTTTTATTATTCCGTTTCCAAACCTTCTTGGGAGAAAAACTCCTTTTGCAACTAGATGTTAAGAAAAATGGGATTTGAGGGTGATAAAAATGTTCTGGAATATGGTAGTGACAATGCTTGCACAACACTGTCAATAAAGGAGGACCACTGAATTGTACACCTTAAAATGGTTAGCATGGTGAACTTTATGTTGTGAGAATTTTACCTCAGTTAGAATAAAACAGTGATTAAAACAGTCCTTGCCAAGATGTAACACCCTGTCAAGTGTGTTTTAATGAGAATGCTTTGGGCCTAAATAAAACCTTGCTTTGGTAGAATTCCAAGCTTTTAGAGAGCCAGTCATGTTAATATTTATTGGAGTAAGACTAGTCTGGAAGAGTTGTCCATCTGTGTCTAGTTTTTTAAACAATGCCATCCTTCTCCTCTTCTACTGTCTCTCAGCTCTCTGAAAGGCTGGTGTTCCTTAGACTAGGAATCAATTACTTGACCAACAGTTCTGCACACACTTCTTTCACCACTGAACACAGATTTTTATTTACCAGTCTACCTAGAATTCTCTAAGATGGTAACAAGGAAGACTGGGTTCTCACACTGTGAACTATTGGGACTTTGTTATAAGCTCTGCTCACCACTCATGGCATCAGACTTCATGAAGCTGGGTTTGATATTCAGTCAAAATAAAAAACTGCAAATAGACCTGCCATATGACCCAGCAATCCCACTGCTGGGCATACACACCGAGGAAACCAGAATTGAAAGAGTACCCCATTGTTCATCGCCGCATTGTTTACAATAGCCAGGACATGGAAGCAACCTAGATGCCCATCAACTGACGAATGGATAAGAAAGCTGTGGTACATATACACAATGGAAAATTACTCAGCATTAAAAAAAAAATTCATTTGAATCAGTTCTACTCAGGTGGACGGAACTGGAGCCTATTATCCAGAGTGAAGTAAGCCAGAAGGAAAAACAAAAATACAGTATACTAACGCATATATATGGAATTTAGAAAGATGGCAGCGAGAACCCTGCATGCGAGACAGCAAAAGGAACGCAGACATATAGAACAGACTCGTGGACTCTGTGGATGAGGGCAAGGGTGGGATGATATGGGAGAATGGCATTGAAACATGTTAATTATCATATGTGAAATCAATCGCCAGCCCAGGATTGATGCTCGGGGCTGGTGCACCGAGATTTCCCAGGGGGAGGGAATCGGGAGGGAGGAGGGAGGGGGGTTCTGGAGGGGGAGCATATGTAAACCCATGGCAATTACATGTCATTGTATGGCAAAATCAATAAAAATAAATAAAATAAATTAAAAAAAAAAAAACACAAACAGGCAGCCTGCACTTTCCTACTGTTGCCAAGGGTGTTACTGCCTTGATAGAAAGGGACAAGAACTCAGGGAAACAAAAGGTGGAGATTTCCCCACCCACATAAATATCCCTACATTTGCAAAAAGAAGCTTTCTTTTAAGCACTCCTACTGAATCCTTAAAGAAGCTATTCCATGGTGGGGTATTTTACATCTAGACCAATAAACACCAGAAATTAACAGTAGGAAGCATGAGAGAACATAGGAATAATAACTTCAAGATGTGCTTTCTAAGGGTAACAAATTCCTCAGGACTTTTTGTATTTACCTCATGGAAACAGCTTATATTTATCTTTATAATCCCTTGTCTCATTTAGAGATTACCTGTCAGATTGCCTCTTCCTTTGTCCACTGAATTCTTCCTGAAATGAAGCCACTTCCTGGAATAAAACCCCAAAGCCTTCTCATTGATTTCAGAAGTTCGCGCGAGGATAAACAACTTCCTAGGAGTCCCTGAAAAGCTTAGAGATCTTATTGCACAAAGATCCCTAAAATATTTCTTATTCCATATGTACAAATCTGGAGTGGGTCTAATTTTCAAAAGGACATTGTAGAGACCCATAGGCCTAAAAATAACTCATGTGAAAACTAGGTGTCACTCAGGACTTTGTTGGTTACAAGTGACAGAAACCAAAATGAAACTAGTTTAAGCACAAAAGAAATTTACGAGCTGCTAAGGCTGGCAGTGAGGCTGAGCACAGAGTTTCTGGACTCTTCTTTGACCCCATCTGCAGGCACAGATCAGGAAACATCCCCTGGCTGTCTTGACTTGTCAATCTTTAGTGAATATCAGTTTCTACCTGCTCAGAACAACATCTCTTTCTTTTAGTAATAGAAACATGGTTTTTCTTTGGGGAACTCTGCCTCTCTTATTCTCTGTGGTCTGTTGGGACTGTTAATCACACTGTCCCTTTCCTACATGACCCAGGAAAAGGCCTGTGACCAGCTGAGTCAATCACACTCACTTTTTTTTAGGAACGTGAATCTTGAGCTGAGTTGAATGAAGAAGGACATAAAAGAGCTAGAGCTAATTCATCCTGTAGGTCTGGCCCTGCCCCCTGAAGAAATTGTCTCTGAACTTCTGATATCTGATTAACTTCACAAGGTTGGGTTGTTAAGCAAACCTTCAACACTTGAGAGTTTTCTCATATCTTTCCTATAAACTTTTTTGCTTAAAGTAGTCTTCATTGCATTATAATACTTGCAACCAAAGAACTGTAATTTGTATCTAACTAAAGGGAACAGAGGTCTTCCTCACGCAGTGGTAAAGAACTCACCTGCCAACACAGGAGACGTGAGTCCAATCCCTGGATCAAGAAGATCCCCTGAAGAAGGGAATGGCAGCCCACTCCAGTATTCTTGCCTGGGAAATCCCAAGGACAGGAGGCTGGCAGCTGACAATCCATGGCGTTGCAGAGTCAGACACAACTAAGCAACTAACTGATGACAAAGGGAATACAACTTCTTTCTCACATATTTGACACAGAAATCTCAAGGGAGACATGTGATTAACTATAGTTGTACCACATTCTTATCCATGCATCACCTGCTGTGCCTAAGACAACAGGATTTTATCAGAGGTCACATCTAGGTCATTTGCCAAAGGTCAAGTGCTAGAGGATATTACCAGAGAGAAAGATGCAAAAAGATTCTGGACGGAAGACCAAAACAACAAACCTCTCACTGTCCCCTTTAATCTATTTTAGGTAAAGTTCATAAACTTGGTGAAGATGGTCATGAGCTGAAGATCAGTTTTATCTTATGAGGAAAACACAAAATTTCTCTTCTTTCTCTCCCATCATTTTCAAACTGCATATTCAAGCCCTTCCTTGCAAAAAGTCTGGAAATCTATTTATTTTATAATTAACAAAGGGTAAGAAGATCCATTCTGAAACTTTTGGGTAAGGGCCAGTACTTGCTAGCTATACCAGCTGTGGGAATTCAGTGATGTCAAGGCCCCCTCCCTCCTTTGTTTCTGAGACTAATTTTGGAATTATACTATTATCAGGAAATGGTGCTCCCTTCCTTCTGTCCATCCCTTAGGAATAGCTTTATTATTATTATTTTTTTTAAGTCTCCTGGCTCCTGTATCCAGAGAGTTTGGATGAAAGGGCAAGCACCAGCTAAATGTCAGACAAGGCACATGGGAATTAGAGCTTGATCAGTTTCAAAGGTTTCCTAGTTAACCTTGGAAACTGTTACGATCACCAGAAGAGAATGTGCTGTTTTGGAAATACTGCTTAAAAAAAAAAAAGAACAGAAAGAAAGAAAACCCAGACCAGAGCGGAGAAGGAAGATACTTCCTTCCAAGAAGTGAGAAATGTACAGAGAAATTTTGAGCACTCCTCTGTCAAACAAAGCAGATGGAGATTTGTCAACAGAAGATGAATTGGAGAGCTTGAGGTTGCAAACAATTGTCAGTCAGCTATAGATACTGGTGCAGCTGTTCCTGCTACAAAAGACTCGGTGCCAAAGCAGAAAAAGTGAAAAACGTTCTCTCCTGTATCCCCCAGCAACCACAATGCTATTTTATTTAATGACTCAATGTTTCCTGATAGGAGGGTGAAGTTACAGGCCGGCTACATCAGTCATATGCATAAATTTGGAGGAATGAGGGCTGTGAGGGGAGCTTGAACTTATCTAATCAAATTTAGAAGGGATGCATAGGACCAGACTATACCAGACAAGTGGGAAACTTCTGTTTGAAGACATGGGATTTCTTTCTGGTCAGTGGGACTGTGTTAGGTTTATACTCTTACCCATACATTAGCTACCTATGTGCAAAGTTGTAGTCTGGAAGAATATTTGGTTTTAAAGATAGACTGCCTTGGAACAGATTGTTACCCTATTATACCTTTCATTTTTTCCAATCAAATAAAGCCATAGTTTGATCCTGGACAAAGAACATAGCACGAAGAGGAAACAAGGAGGTAAAGAAAGAGGAACAGCATTATTCCTGATTTGTTTTAATATGCATTGGATCCAGGAGAAGAGTGTTCATCGTGCTGGTGTACTAATCAGTGCCTACAAGATCTGAAAACATCACTGCTCTTCTGCAGATGCTTTCCTTAATCCCAGAAATGATCGGAGAATGTCACTGTGGTTTCCCAGTAAGACCTCGAGCCCTGCCATGACAAGCTGTCACTTCAACCTGGGTATGCTGTAAGAACATCGGCCCCACAAAGACGACAGCCTTAGCATTCTAGCCTTTTCTTCTGAGCAATTTCTAGTGAATGAAGAAGGAGCCCTCTTCCTGTTTCAGGGAACTCTGAACAGAACTTGGCCAACAGAAAAGAGAAATGCTCTCAGCCACAAACAGAATTTGTATCTTCATGAAGTGATCCATTATAACTCTGAGGTGAGTTTCTGAGGTCAAGGAAATAAAAGGACGCAGGAGAGACGGTGGAGAGACACATGTACGCTTCATGCGTGGATGAAAACAAGAATTCTTAGGAGTCCTCAAAGGCAGAACAAGCAAGACAAGCCTCGGGTCAATAGGATAAAACTTAGTTCATTTTACAGAAACCTAGCATCTTAAATCTTAAAAGACCCTAAATTTATAAGGTTGCTGTTGTTCAGTCACCCAGTCATGTCCAACTCTTTGAGACCCCATGGACTGCACCGTCCAGGCCTTCCTGTCCCTTACCATATCCCGAAGTTTGCCAAAGTGCATGCCCATTGCATCGGTGAGGCTACCCAGCCCTCTCATCCTCTGCTGCCCTCTTCTCCTTCTGCCCTCCATCTTTCCCAGCATCAGGGACTTTTCCAGTGAGTCGGCTCTTCGCATCAGATGACCAAAATACTGGAGCGTCAGCTTCAGCATCAGCCTTCAGGGTTGGTTTCCCTTAAGATGGACTGGTTTGATCTCCTTCCAATCCAAGGGACTCTCAGGAATCTTCTCCAGCACCACAGTTCTAAGGCGTCAATTCTCTGGCGCTCTGCCTTCTTTACGGTCCAGCTCTCACAGCTGTATGTGGCCACTGGGAAGACCACAGCCTTGACTATATGGACCTTTGCTGGCAGAGAGAGATCTCTGCTTTTCAACACATTATCTAGGTTGGTCATAGCTTCCCTGCAAGAAGCAATTGTCGTCTGGTTTCGTGGCTGCAATCACCATCTGCAGTGCTTTTAGAGCCCAAGAAGAGAAAATCTGTCACTGCTTCCTCCTTTTCCCCTTCTACCTGCCATGAAGTGATGGGGCTAGATTTCATGATCTTATTTATTTTTAATATTTATTAGGTTATTGGATGGCAAAAATTTTATCACACTGAACTATATGACAGGATTCTGACTTCAGCTATTTAACATAGTCCCCTTCAAGCCAGAGTAACACTTTTGATAGCTCCTTAGGGTGAGTAGGTTTTTCTAACCCAAGATGAGTGCTAAGGCCTCTCATCTTAAGCTATGTAGCTAACTAAATCTCTGACAAAATATAGTTAATTTCAATATGCTTTTACTTTTTGTAATGTACGCCACAACCAGACACTATTCATTTTTATTTGTAGTTATGCATAATGCTAATTAATTCATATATAATCTTTATAAAAGATTACCTGGAGTTTTAAAAGCAGAATGCTTTTAAAACACACTTCTCATTTCAAAGTTTTAATGCCTTATATTTATAATGATATTATTAGAACTAAAAATCAAAACATTTATTAAAATAAAAATTTACATTCATATCCCAAAATGTTTGAAACCAGGACCGTACTACAGAATTCTAAATGTATTTTCAGAATACTTATAGTTAAAATAGGATTGCATGAGGGAGTGGAAATGGCATATTTACCTAATGTTATTTGTGGATCTTAGCAGATAAGAGTCTTGGAATCTTAGAAATGAAGGTTAGTGGAATATAATTAATACCACAAATCCAAGAGAAATGTTGGGAGACCATAAGGGAAATATAGAGCTAACTACTCTCAAAGTAAGAATCAGTGCTTATCTTTAAAAATTGTATCATCAGAAGGAAAAATATTAGAAGCAGACCCTGCATAATCCATCTAAATGCTATAAACATTCTCAGATGCAAGTGGCTGATCTTTTCTTTTTTAACCATAACTTTTCCCTATAAGTCCCAAGAGTCAGTAACTGAATTTGAGAAAAGCTGTCTTTTTGAGGTTACTTCTGATCTAAAGCCAAAGGGAAGTAATTTATTTAGCAGAAACGGTGGGTTCTAAACAAAGATGTATATATGGGAATATTGACAAACAAAATAAAGTACCTTAATTTCTTCATCAACAAAGCAGCATCAAGAAGCTAAAAATTCACTTCAGAATAAATTTTTAAGGAAATTCCTAAAGCATTTCTAAGGAAATTTCTAAGGAAATGGAAACTGCTTGAAGTTTTATTTTTTCCTTCATCATCAGCATCTGCTGATGATCATTCTAATTAATATTACATAAAAAGTCTTTGGTCCTGCTTTAAAAACATTCCCAAAGAAAAATGAAAGACTTACTAGTCTTTTATTGCCTCACTTACATCAACTTTTTTCTTGCTTAATTTAAGGCAATAAATTAATATTCTTATCCTTTTTAAATGATTGATTTCACATACATATTTCTATTTTAGTGAAATTTTATGTATCATTTCTGAATATATTACATTCATCCATTATATTAAACACATTGCTTATGAACACTAAGCAAGAGTAAAAACAAAATACTGATTGAATTTCAAATCAAGGGAGGATTACAAACATAGTATATAAAGATTTTTTTTTAGATTTATTTTCTCATGAACTGTACCAGACTATTAAGACCTTTGATTTCTGTCTCTGAAATACTCAAAACAAAAAAAAAAAGTGGACTTATGTCATTTTTCTTTTTATTTTATTTTAATTTTCTTTACTTTATTGTGTTGGTATAAAGATTATACTAGAGAGAAAAAGTCCGCATGAAACAAATGAGGTCCAAACCTAACTGGAATGTTATAGCCATGTGCAACTACTAGAAATTTCCCTCAGACTGCCACTCTGCTCATTTCATGAAGGCTTTGAACTAGTTATTTCCTCTTTTTAAGATACTTTAACCCTTTATCACTCTCCCGACCCTGTCCCCTTCTTGTCTTTTGATCCTTCTTCAGAAAGTGTTTTGGGACCACTTCCATCACCACTACCATCTCTGGATCCACTCACAAGCCTTTCCATGAATTATGCACCCATAAACTTTGTGCACACCATATCATAACATCTATTATATAAATTTCTCTTTATCTTTCTTTACTAATAGGCCCAGGGGCTCCCTGAAGAGAAACAGAAATGCATTTTGTTTTTTCTTCGTATCTAGTGTCTGATACTTGATGGTCATAAAATGTTGGATGGATGGACACTGAATAAAACTTAATGGAATTCTGTCCTAGTGCTCTGTTGCTTAATATGGTTATGAACTGCTAGGCATTGGAAAAAGTTTGCTTATAAAATTAAAAATTTAAAACCAACCTGAGTGGCAGATTTACCAGGAAACAGATTGTACTTTCAGATTGCCAGTAGTATCTGTAGGACCACTAGCACAGCTCCTGGCTCCCTGGTAGAAGATTATCACATCCTAGGACTGATTTCAAGTATTACCAGGGGACTTCCCTGGTGGTCCAGTGGTTAAAACTGCACACTTCCACTGCAGGGAGCATGGATTCAATCCATGGTTGTGGAACTAAGATCCCACATGCTATAAATTAAAAAAAAAAAAAAAAAAACATTTTTGAATAAAAAGAATCATTCTTTTAAAAAGAACTTCTGATTCCTCTATACCATATTTTAACAAGCTGATCTTGATTTATCTCCAACTACATTATTTTATGACTTTTCACCTTTCCAACACACACTGATGGTAAACACATATATTTAGATGGCATAAAATCTAGCACTCAGGGTTCATATTCAAACATTATCATTAAAATGGCCCATCCTATAAAACTGAACTGAACATTAGTTCCAAAGTCCTTTCTGATCTACGCTATAAACTGACTGGCCTCCCTGTCCTGCTTAGCACTTTATGCCACCACCCAACATCCTTGTGTTGGCCATAGTCTATGCCTTGAGGCACTCTAACACCGCCCATCATGCATACTACTCCCTGAACACTTCCTAACCTCCTTTGGCCCTATCAATGACCAAAAGATTTATGATTATTTATTTGGTTCCAATAAGCAAGGTGACTCTTGGGGTCTCACTCATTCTGTGCTTAATCAATATGTCCCTTGATGTACAGCTGTTGCCAAGTACTTTAAGTAATATCCTGACTCATCCCAGTTCAGCTTGTAGAATTCCCTCCCTTGTAGCCTGACATTCCCATCCAATTGGTTTGATTCCCAAAGACACCAAGAGCTCTTAAGAATTTAACCTTCAGTGGTCTGGTTCAAGTCAACTGTTGCTTACTTTCATTTAGCTCTTGATTATCTAATCCTGATCCTTCACATGTGGTCATATTGGGTTGGTTTTTGTTGCTGTTGTTAACCATCTCAGTGTTTTACATTAAAGGAAGGTTAGTTATAGAAGTATAATTTAGGTAATGTCACTTTCATAGTGTGAAATAGTTCAATGGCTTCTCACTGTCTGTAAAATAAAGGTCATATTTCTTAACCCGACATTCAGAGTCCTCCATGAACTGGCCTCAGGATATCTTCCTAGATTTATTTCTTAAACCTCTTTTTATCTGTTCATATTCCCTCTCTTCATCACCTGACAAAATATCTGGTTGAAGGCCTCTATCTCTGTTCTTCACATCTGCTGACAAAATAACAAAGCCTGCCTGACTGTGGTTTCACTTTGTATGATTACAGACCTCAGATGAGCATTTAACCTTCCCCAGCAGAACAGCCATGGTCTTTTCTCAGTAGGTAGCTTTCTCACTCTCCAAGACAAGTGCTCCATCCCTTCCTATCTCTTCTCAAACTTTCTTCCCTCCTCCACACTCACACCCAGCTGATGACCTCACCTGCAACTCACCGAGTATACACAGGTCATCAAGTGGAGATGCTCACCTTTCCACTACCAACCAAATCTAAATTCTTGCTGCCTATTGTCACCTGTGTTCCTCTGGTTGCCTTCTGTTAGCAGTGGAGAAAGTGTCGCTCCTCTCATTCAAGATGCTGTCCTCCTACTAGTGCTCCCGAGCCCGTGGTTCTCACCTTCCTAGGTACATCACTTATTCACCCTGTCTCACAC
This sequence comes from Antilocapra americana, assembly GCA_007570785.1. Taxonomy (NCBI): domain Eukaryota; kingdom Metazoa; phylum Chordata; class Mammalia; order Artiodactyla; family Antilocapridae; genus Antilocapra; species Antilocapra americana. The sequence continues at coordinate 23,500,941 of ML661896.1, forward strand.
TTGCATCATAGACTCCTCTTAACCAACTCGTTCCTATCAGCACAGGACCATGTTGGCGTCTCACATCTCTGCTCCCTTTGATTCCTCATCATGAGGTGCCGTTTTCCCACTTTTATTCCAAAGTAAACAACTACAGTGGCTTCATTTCCTCACCGCCCTCCCACTCTTGGCTTATGTCAAATCACAGAGTCCTGGTTTTTCTACTTCCTTATTGGTTACTTCTCTAATTTGTTGAATTCTACTTTTTGGAACCTTTGAAAACCTTCTTAAACCTGCTCCAGAGGCCCTTCTTCCTATGAATCATTAGTTTTCCCCTAGATTATCTCTTTTACTCTCATGGCCTTAACTATCACCTGTAGGATAGTAATTTCTAAATTTGTATCGCCAAGTCTCTCCCTTCCACTTCAGATTCATTTGTTTGCAGGTTAATTTTACATTTTCTCTTCCAACCTAACCATGCTGCAGAGATGGCCTTGCCCTATATTCTCCCATCTTAGGCACCATATTCCCTGTTACTCAAGCTAAATAAATAAAAAGTTACAAATTAGGATAAGTGCAGCAAAGAATTTAAATGGAGTTGTATGACATAAAATAAATTTTGGAGTAGAGAAAATTCTGATGAGGTAGATCAGCAAAATCCTTCTAAGAAGGAGATGACATTTCAACTGAAATGTGAATTATAAGCAGCAGTCAAGCATATAGAGAGGAAGAGGATGAGCACACTGCAAAAGCAAATAGCACATACAGGGATGTTTTAGGGAAACAGTTTGATGTATTTCCATAATAGTAACAAATCTAATACCCTTGAAGTGGAGTAAGTAAATGAAGAGGAAAGTAGCAGGGGGTGAGTGTGTAAAGATGTACAGGGACTAGATCAAATGTAATATTTCAGTAGTCCAGGTGAGAGGAATCAGTAGTGTGGACCACAAAAATAGAACTGGAGAAAATGGATTTAGTTTACAATAGCTCTTGTAGGGACTTCTTTGGTAGTCCAGTGATTAAGACTCTGCATTCCCAATGCAGGGGGCAGGGGTTCGATCCCTGGTTGGGGAACTGATTTCCTGCACATTGCACAGGGCGGTTGAAAAAATTAAAACTGTTGTAGTATAATACACATAATGGGCTATTTATCATGCTAACCATTTGTAGGTATACAGGTCAGTGGCATTTAACACATTTACAACTTTGTGTAACTATCAGCGCTATAGATACCTAAAACTTTTTCACCATTTTCAAAAAAAATGTACCCATTAAATGATAACTCCCCCTTTCTTTCAGTCCCTGGTAATCTATATTCTACTTTCTGTTTTTTGTGAATTTGTCCATTATAGGGGTCCTTTTTATAAGTTTGATTCTTCTGATTCTGCCTTATTTCACTAAATGTTAGTCAGCTTCACACATGTTGCAACATACATTAAAATTCCATTCCTTTTTATAGTTGAACAGTATTTCATTGTCTGTGTATGTCATGCCTATATGCATATATCTTTTCTTACTCTAAAATAGGTTTAATCATTATTTTGGAAGTAGAATGAGACACGGAGATGAACTGGGTTTGGGGGTGAAGGAAGGAGATGAAGGTAACATAGATGAGTCCTAGGATTCTAACTTGTGAAAATAAGTGGCAGGAGATTAATTGAATAAAATGAAGACTCGAGAAGGACTTGAGGAGATTTTATCTCAATCAAACTGAATTAGAATTCTCACCCTACTGGATAGAGGAGGAATCTTCATGGGTGAAGCCCCTGTTTAGTCTTAAATGATAAATGTGAGTTAACCGTGGTGAGAGAGATGCATGACAGGGGGTGGATGCAGAAGTAAATTTAAGAAGAATGGGCCAAAGGACAAAAGTGAAGATCTTGGTTTTGTTTCTTTTCTCTGAAACATCCTCTCCTAATTCCTGATGTCCCTTTAAAATGTTTCCTATTGCTGCATTGTTTACAATAGCCAAGACATGGAAGCAACCTAGATGCCCATCAACTGATGAATGGATAAGAAAGCTGTGGTACATATACACAATGGAATATTACTCAGCATTAAAAAAAAATTCATTTGAAGCAATTCTACTCAGATGGACGCAACTGGAGCCCATTATCCAGAGTGAAGTAAGCCAGAAGCAAAAACAACAATACAGTATATTAACGCATATATATGGAATTTAGAAAGACGGTAACGAGAACCCAACATGCGAGACAACAAAAGGAACGCAGATGTATAGAATAGACTCGTGGACTTTGTGGATGAGGGTAAGGGTGGGATGATATGGGAGAAGGGCATTGAAGCATGTTAATTGTCATGTGTCTAATCAATCGCCAGCCCAGGATTGATGCTCGGGACTGGTGCAGCGAGATTTCCCGGGGGGGAGGGAGGAGGGAGGGAGGTTCCGGAGGGGAAGCATATGTAAACCCATGGTGATATCATGACAATGTATGGCAAAAACAATAAAAAAAAAATAAATAAATAAAATGTTTCCTGATCTTCAGGTCCGAGGTGAAGGGCCCAGCTCTTCAGATTCCCCTTAAGCCCTTGTTTATACTCTTTTAATGGTATTTATCATTTTTCAGCCTATCTAACAATTTTGGTCCATTTCTTCCCTACTATACCATAAGCTCTTTGAGAGCATATATTACATCTTTAGCATATTTTCCCACAGTATCTAGTGCTGCTGTCATGCATAAAGAAAGCTCAACAAATGTTGGTTTTCAATAGACCATCATCATCAGGAATGAGAATAAAAGATGTTGTGTAAATTACTGAGGCTGAAACAAACTATAAAGAATGTTTGTTACAATAATTATTATTCGAAGATTTTTAATTTAAGTTCTTTTTTCAAAATTAAGTTGTACAACTATCTGATGTCATTACTTTTTCAGAGAAAATGGAGAAAGCCTCTAAGTTACAGAATAAGTCTTAGAACCTTACTATCTCAAAAGAAAAGCCAGACAGTCCTGAGATAATCAAGGAACTATTTTTTGCTGTCATTGTTCTGTTTTGTTACTATGTAAACCTAATCGTTAGACAGATGAATCCCAGGGAAGAAGTAGCAAGAACAGGTCTACCTACACATTTCTAGCTTATATACAAATTGGTTTAGTATCTAAGATGCAGACGTTGGCTGAGATGCAGCTTCAGTTCAGTTCAGTTGAATTCCAAATGCTTTAATCTATGTGAGCTCAAAAAGTATCCCTATAAAATCACAAGTATTGATGCTTGCAAGTGTGTATATCTAAGTCAGATTAATAGGTAATATGGAGAGAATTTAAATTTTATCTTCCCTAACTCTACTAGTTCACTTGGCAACTAGCAATGTGATCCTCTGACATCACCTTATCATTTTTGTCCGGTTTTATAAATATGTGACATTGTTTTACATGATGTTTTAAAGAAAACCCAGATTACTGTGGATTTTAAAAAAGGCTTGGAAATCTGTATTACAGTTGTACAAAGGAACAAATAAAGATTTTTTTTTTTCAAGTCAAAGGTCTGGTTAAATATAAAACCATGGCTCAGGACTAGGAAGAGAAACAGTATAGAGCAAACTTATGCAAAAGCAGTAGAACAGAGAAAATAATGCTCTCCATTGTTTTGAGTGACAAAGAATTGGCAGGAATCCAAATACCACAGGAGACAAGATTAATATTAAGTATATCTGTCAACATCCTGTTTGAAAATCTCAGCCAGGATCTGAGGTATCTGAAAACATCCAAAGGGGGTTTCGCCTAAGAATGAGTCATACTCTCTGTAACAGAAAGCCCTGGAATATCAGCATAGGATGTTAAAAGTGAAACAGACCTCAGTAATTATATTGTTCAACTCCTGTGTTTTACAGATGACTAAACTGGGGCCCAGAAAACCCTCTCTCCTCTCTGCAATACTGGGAGGTACCAGGAAATAATGCACAGAATATGAACATCGGAGCCATAGAGAATTAGGTTCAGATCCCAGTCTGGTCACTCAGACAAGTCCTTACTATCTCTGAGCCTCAATCTCCTCACTTGTAATATAGGAATAGCTATTATGCAAATAGTTGTAAGGTTATGATTAATGTTCAAAAGGTATCCGGCACAGAGAGAATCAACAAATGCCAGGTCAAATCCTAAGGTTCATGGCAAAACAAGGATCCTCATCTCAATCCAAGTGTGTCTTCAATGTACCTTGAAAGCTTCCCCCAGTCCGTAAAGCTCTTCTCAAAAAAAAGAAAATGAGTGAATGAGCAGAAAGGGTGGTAACCCTTCTATAAATATTCAGGCCTTCAATAATCTGGAAATATCAAATGAGTCAGTCAGTATTAAGTACAATGCCAAATGGAACTTCTAAAATTTTCCAGGACTTCAGTATAGCAAAAGGATAGTTTGACACAAGGGGATGAATTTGTGGGTTGGGAAAGCACTACTAAATACAACTGAAGGAATTTTTCTGAGCTTAATCTTTATACTTAAATATATGTGGGAATGGGATGTCAATATTGCAGATATGTATGCTAAAGTAGGTTTTGTTAACTATCAATTTACAATGTTGTGTTAGTGTCAGGTGTACAGCTTCATATTCTTTTCCATTATAGATTATCACAAGATATTGAGTATAGTTTCCTGTGCTATACAATAAATCCTTGATGTTTATCTGTTTTATATGATAGTGGTATACATCTGGTAATCCCATACTCCTAACTTATCCCTCCCTTCCTCTTGGTAACTGTTTGTTTTCAATATCTGTGACTCTGTTTCTGTTTCGTGAGTTTATTAATATCACTTTTTTAGTTTCCACATATAAGTGATATCATATGGTATTTGCCTGACTTACTTCAGTTAGTATGATGATGTCTACATCTGTCCATGTTGCTGCAAATGACATTATTTCATTCTTTTTATGGCTAAGTATATATGTATATATGTACCATTGTGTGTGTGTGTGTGTATGATGTACCGCGTCTTTTTTATCATTCATCTGTTGATAGACACATAGGTGGCTTCCATGTCTAGGTTATTGCAAACAGTAAACATTGGGGGGATGCATGTATATTTTTGAATTATGGTTTTCTCTGGATATGTGCCCAGGAGTAGGATTGATGGATCATACAGTAGTTCTGTTTTTAGTGTTTTAAGGAAACTCCATACTGTTCTCCATAGTGGTTGTACCAATTTACATTCTCACCCACAGCATAATAGGATTTTTTTTCTGCATCATCTCCAGCATTTGTTATTTGTAGACTTTTTGATGACAGCCATTTTGACTGGTGTGAAGTGATACCTCATTGCAGTTTTTATTTAATGGTCTTTTTAGATTCAACAAAATGCATTAGACTTACCTAACCTTTAAGATGAAAAAAATCCAAATCTTCAAAGACTGATTGAATTATATAGAGAGATAAATAGAAATTTCTCAAGATTTTGACTTGTAAAAGAGATAGCAGAAATGTTTATTTGTCCTAAGTAGCTATCTTTGCTGTATATGTATATGACATGGAAACATAGGCCCTACCACTTACATGATAGACTTGAAAACTACAGGCAATCTGATAGCTCAGCCTCTTTAGTCCTATCTAATCTTAACTCACTTACATAGACATAGTCATTAGCCATGACATATTAAATGAGGATGAACTATTTAAGTTTCTACAACCAGGCATCTGCTTTGCTAAATACCTTGTGAGCATCATCCCTTTGAAACTAACATAAATGTCCTACACTTGATAAACACCCTGCAACTAGCTTCTCTTAGTTACTATTTAGGTTATCTCCAGGTGCCTAGAGTTGGCAATATGATAATATATATTGGGTTGGTCACAGAGTTGTTTGGGCTTTTCCTAAGAGGGTATGGAAAAATCCAAATGAACTTTCTGGTCAACCCAATGTAACTGGAAAGCTATGAAACTGAAGATATATATGATTTGGGAACTAGAAAGGATCTTAACAAGGCCATGAATTAGCTTACAGGTTAAATCTAGCCAACCAAAGTGTTTGCACTGTTCTTTAAAGTATTGGCCTGTGTTATATGTTAGATATCTTACACTAGTAGTAACCATTTAACAATCAGATTGCACCTTGCAAGCAGGATTTCCAACATCTCTTGAAAAGCTGGACACACAGGCAATCCTGTGTTTGAATTCTTTCTTGGCAGCCTGTGGTTAGAGCTGCAGAGTGCCAGCCCCTTTCCAGCAGCCACACCTTCTGTCACTCAAGCATTAGTCAGGCCAGTTCCACCCACCGTCCTTAACTTCACAGCTCCTAATTTAGTCTAAACCGATATTTGACAGAAGAGAAAAACCAAAGCCTAGAGAAGTCAAAATATTGAAACTAGGTCCAGAACCCAGATGTTCTAGTCAACTATGCCTCTCCATTTGAGAAAGTCTTTAATGAGTATTAGTTCATTAAGTACTTCCTAAAAGATGAATAAACACAAAAACATAATATTGAGCAAGATTCATGAGAAACTACTTAGGTAAAAAGCAGTGTCAACTCAGACAAAATATTATTATCAATTGCCACCTAGCTTGATCTTAAGTTACAAGCATATTCTTAGAATAAGGCCTAATCATTCAGGTGTTGTATGTTTATCTGAATAAGAATCTCTAAACTGGCTTCATTTGGATTTCAAATATCAGCATACAAAAAATTACCTGAGAATTAGTGGAATTTAAATTCCTAGGCCCTTTTTAAAGACATTCTGATTTAGTATGTCTGTCCTGAGATGCAGAAATTTACATTTTTTTATGATAGCACAGGTGATTTATTACAGTGACTCCTCAGACTTGCACTTCTTCCCTTAAGCTCTAGACCTTAATCATGATATTCTGTTCCCCTTCATCAGAAATCAGAAATTTCCTGTGTTTGCTGATTCCTATCTCTTTTTTTCCTGTGTTCTCTGCTTTGTGATCTATGGGAGATAAAAAGAAAAACAAGTCAAAAAAATCAGGCAAACAAATCTAAAGAAGACATCATGACTGATCAGTACAGTGGCTCTAAATGTAATTACCTAAACGCAGTTGGGCAATCTGAATGTTTTTACCACGGTGACTAGGTTACTAATATATAATATCTGCTACCTACTCTACTGCTCTTCTTTCCAAAGAATGGGTTCTTTGAACTGGAAAAAATAAAAAGATTCAATTGTAACTGAATTTTTTTTCCCTTTTTGAACCAAGTCTAGCAGAAAATTTAATAACTTTAGTTTGAAACTTTAAGTCAACTTATTTTGTGCTCTTTCCCTAAAACCTGTGTTTTTTCAAGGCTTTATACTTTACCTTCTATATATTTTAGGCAGATGTTTAATATAATCAAACAAACAAAACAAACACTGTTACACAATAGTTCCTTTACATGTGACCATTATTTGTTTGCACCTAATGGAACTGGAATTCCTGTGCTGTATTATATCAGAATCCATTTATCAGACTTAAAGAAAGTTCAAAGAGAAAAATTTTATATTCAGTTCAAAAAAGTAAAAAAAAAAAATTAGTTTCTTCGAGGGAAGAGATTGCCAAAAATGAATATGACGTCTGTCCACAATTAATCTATATGGAAGCTCTACAGAAGTACCACCACAGTACAGAAAGTAAAGAAGAAAGACTTCATCAAAGCACTGAGCTGAATTTCCAGCAGGACAGTTCTGACTGTGTTAAGGCCCTCAGGTGATGAGGACTTACAACAGAGCAATTCTTGATATAAAAACAGGTACATCTCATCTGGCCACTCTTGTGAAAAGAGATAAGGCCTTAGAGGATTTTTAATATTCTCTGTTAACCTTCCCAGGTGGCAGTAGTGGTAAAGAACTCTCCTGCCAATGCAGGATACACAAGACATAAGGGTTCAATCCTCGGGTTGGGAAGATCCCCTGGAAGAGGGCCTGGCAACCCACTCCAGTATTCTTGCCTGGAGAATCCCCATGGACAGAGTAGCCTGGCAGGCTATAGTCTGTAGGGTCACAAAGAGTCGACACAACTGAAGTGACTTAGCACACACGCATGGAAACTAAACTCCTATATACATGGAATACTACAGTTTTAGAAAAAGGGCATATGCAATGTGGGGTTTTTTTTTTTTTTTCAGTTTTTCTCCTGGGATTAGCCTTTGGAAAATTTTCTCGTTGCTTTATTATCTTTCAAAATTTTATGTTAGAATGGGTGTCCTACTTTATGATGGTACTTTGAAAAAAAAACATTTGAGGATGTAAAAATATTTAATGTATTTTACTCCAAAGTAATTTTTTTTTTTTACAATAGAACACAAGTTAGTGTGCTTCAGGAGTTAACTGATATAAGTCTATCTAGTAATTAAGACCTTCCTATTCACATAACAAAAACAGACTTGCAGACTTCAAAAGCGAATTTATCATTGCCAAAGGGGAAACAAAGCAGAGAGGGATAAGTCAGGAGCTTGGGATTAACACATACTACTATATATAAGACAGATAACCAAAGACCTATGTATACACAGGGAACGATATTCAATATTCTGTAACAAACTATAATAGAAAATAATATGAAAACATATATATGAATCACTTTGCTGTACACCTGAAACTAACACAACATTGTAAGTCAACTATACTCCAATAAAATTAAATTTTTAAAAAAGACCCTCCTTGATATCGAGGAGGAGCTTAACATACAGGGTAGTATAACAATATAACAGTAATGGCTTACAAGAGTTAATATCAACTTCATCATTAAGACAGGAATTTAGGGACTAGATAGCTTTAAAACATGTTAGAGAATGTTTGAATGGCCTGCAAGAGTTTCTAATATGGTCCAAATATCAGTTAATAGGGGAGAGCTGAGTTAGTTACTTGATTCAGAGTTCCCTATATAATAGTTTACTTATACATGCAGTAATTTGAGGGGTGAAAAACCCTGATATCAGGCCCTACTGTAGACAGCAGTAAGTAGCCTGCTTTGCAGGAATGAGGGAGGTGGAGGAACAAGAGGCAATAGGGCAGAGAGAGAGGAAATGGGCTTGCACAGCCCAGCAAGCAAGACTGTTTGAGTGATAAAATACCCAGGCTGTGGAAGTACTGGCCTTATTCAGGACCCATTCCACAGAGCCCTCCATCCTGCTGACAAGGTCAGGGAAGCAAAGCAGGAAGATGGAGGTCAGCCTGACTGAAATGGAGCCAGGGTCCCTCTGTAGCCGTTCAGTTCGTAGGACAGAATTATGGTTTTCTAATCCCCACTGGGACTCTAGGGCATGGGGGTCACAGATAATGAGGACAAGTCTGCACTGTGAGCAGGGGGTCCCCAACTCAGTTATGCTTTATCTGCAGTGCCAGAGCAGTGGTAAAATCCAGGGAGTAAGCTCCTCAGAGTCAACAAGCTTTTCAGGAAGAAAATACAAAGTTTGTGAATGAGGAATGAGTCACAGTCATGTTTTGAAATTTGCTTCCAAGACTAATAGAATGCTGGTGGTTTCAAACTCCTGAGTAAAAGTTAGGAATTATGTCTCTGTCTCTTCTATATTTGCAGGGAATAGAGAGACTCCTTCCCAATGAAACAAAAGAAATGTTTCATACACAGGTGAATGCTTGGGTGCGTGCTAAGTCGTTTCAGTTGTGCCCAACTCTGTGCGACCCTATGGACTATATATATAGCTCACCAGGCTCCTCTATCCATGCGACTCTCTAGACAAGAATACTGGCATGGGTTGCCATGGCCTCCTCCAGGGGATCTTCCCTGCCCAGGGGTTGAACCCTTGTCTCTTGTGTCTCCTGCATTGGCAGGAGGGTTCTTTACTACTAGCACCTCCTGGGAAGCCACATAGGTGAATAGAGGAACACAAAGCAACCTTCAAAGAGACTTTTGCCAGAGGAGACAAAGGTGTGGAAGGAGAGTGGCGGAAAGGTTAAGGTGTCTTCAGAAGCAGCAAAACAGACCCTGCTCAGAGGCTGCTGACCAGGCCCCATCAGGAAACAGGGGAGGAATCCTTCAGAGAGGTCCTTGGTGGTTATCCTCAAGTTCATGTCTCCATGGACACTTAAGTAATGGCTTCTGATCCCCAGCAAAAACACCCCAGCAGTTCCAAACAGCACTTGCACCCACACATATTTAGTGTTACATGTTGGTGTATCCATAATTTGTCAGAGACATTTTAACGTTTGCCTTTAAGATCCAGTTATCAGGAGAAAGAGCAGAGACTGGAGAGAAAAACTGGCATCCAACTCCCAGCTCAGCTAATCCTAGTATTTGGCTGTGCCTTGGTTTCTTCATTGCTCTAAAACTGGAATAGTGTTGAAGGATTTTGTTGAAAAAAGCATGTGAAAGCTCCTGCATCATCAGTGTTCCTTTCCTTCTTTTTCTTGAAGGTGTCTGTTCTTTTTAGAAAGGCAACACCCTAAACTCAGCTGCACAAGCACAATGGAATTATGTTTATCCTATTACAAAACTAATGACGGCATGAATAATCGTCAGTGATGTGCGGTTATTTTGGATAAACCTAGGTCAAAGAAGGAATGCTTAGGTGGTTATTCCCATGACTGTCTCTCATTTGTATTTGTACTAATGATTAGCAAGAGTTTTTGCTGATGATAAAAATACCTGTGTGAGGTCTCCTGGGCATATACCCAGAGAAAAACACGGTCAGAAAGGATATGTTCACCCCAATGTTCACTGAAGCACTGTTTACAACAGCCAAGACATGGAAGTGACCTCAATGTCCATTGACAGAGGACTGGATAAAGAAGATGTGGCACATACATACAGTGGAATATTACTGGGCCATTAAAAAAGAATGAAATAATGCCATTCGTAGCAACATGGAACTACGAGATTGTCATGCTGAGTGAAGTAAGTTGAAAAGAGAGGCAAAAACATTCTGTGACATCCTATTGCATGTGAAATCTAAAAAGAAATTATACAAGTGAACTTATTTACAGGACAGAAACAGACTCACAGACTTAAAGAATGAACTTATGGTTGTCAGGGAGGAAGATCAACAACAGAGTCAAAGGGGAAATGAGTGTGCTATTTTAAATATAGCAGGGTGTGCTATATTAAAATATCCAAAGCCTATATATTTAAAATGGATAACAAACAAGGACCTACTGTGTAGCACATAGAACTCTGTTCAATGTTATGTGGCAGCCTGGATGGAGGGGAGTTTGGGGGAGAATGGATACACATATGTATATGGCTGAGTTCCTTCACTGTCCACTTGAGATTATCACACACTGTTAATTGGCTATACCCAATACAAAATTAAAAGTTTTTCTAAAATTATATATACATATATGTGGTAATGGGCATTTTTTAAACTATACTCCCTATGAATTTGACTGATTAGAAAAGCAAATGTAAGAAGTCTGAAAATTAATAAAGAAAATTGAAGAGTCATTTAATTTAGATACAAAAAATAAACACAAGCAAAACTAAAACAAAAATATTTAAATAATTACTGACAGGCTGAGAGAAGAAAGTTGTTTTTGTGCCAGCTTAAGAGAAAACTCAGAAGAACAGCATGCTCTGTGAGAACCTTCCTCGGTGCTCCACATCAGTCAGGCCTTTGCTACCTTTATCTGTCCCCATTCCATGCACTGCTGAGGGCTCATCCCATCCCCCACCACCCTGCAGCTACTGCATCATTCTAATACTATTTTAACTTAGTCCCTTACTGATCTACCCTAGCCCAGATTGTGTGCTTCCTTCCTATGAGGGCCCTTGATCATGTTTGTTTTTTACCATTTCCTTATTGTCATATTTGTAAGCTTTGTCAAACCAACTAATGAGTCCACCATCAGGACCAGCTGGTCAACAACAGAGAGCCAAAGGAGAAATGAGTGACTTTGTTTTCTTAACATGAAAAAACTGCAGGTGAAATGAGGTACAAACGAGAGTATCAGGGTGAGCAAGGCAAAAGTCGGTGAAATTCCTTTGAGGTATTCTTTTTATAAAGGTCACTGGAGCATGTTCTTGCACTTAGGCCAAAATCTCAAGCAATACTAACTAGGCACATCCCTAAACTTAGTCCAGCAAAACCAAAAAAACCCTTGGTTTTCCCTGACCTCTCTTCTCATGCACCTTGCCCAGGGCTGTTTGAGGCCCAATGCTACAGCACAGGTAGGTAATAGTCTTACATGGTTTAGGCAAGGTAGCAAGGGAACTGGCAGATAATTTACTCATCAACTAGGTGAATACTAATTTAGGGAAAGAAAAGCTTTGCTCTATACTCTTACGTTTATTTAGTGGAGTCTGTAAATTAAATCAATAAAAGACAAATTAAGGAGCTTTATAGGAAAGATTTCATTCCAGTCCCAAAGAAGAGCAATGCCAAAGAATATTCAAACTACCACACAATTGCACTCATTTCACATGCTAGCAAAGTGATGCTCAAAATTCTCTAAGCTAGGCTTCAACAGTATATAAACCGAGAACTCCTAGATGTTCAAGCTGGATTTAGAAAAGGCAAAAGAACCAGAGATCAAATTGCCAATGTCTGCTGGATTATGGAAAAAGCAAGAGTATTCCAGAAAAATATCTACTTCTGTGTCATTAACTATGCTAAAGCAGAAGTTGTGGAAAAGTCTTAGAGATGGGAATACCAGACCACCTTACCTGCCTCCTGTGAAACCTGTCTGCAGGTCAAGAAACAACATTCAGAACCAGACATGGAACAATGGACTGGTTCCAAATTGGGAAAAGAGTATGTCAAGGCTGTAGATGGTCACCCTGCTTAATTAACATCTATGAAGAGTACATTATGCAAAATGCCAGACTGGATAAAGCACAAGCTGGAATCAAGATTGCCAGGAGAATATCAGTAACCTCAGATACGCAGATGACACCACCCTTATGGCAGAGAGTGAAGAAGAACTAAAGAGTCTCTTGATGAAAGTGAAAGAGAAGAGTAGAAAAGCTAGGTTAAAACTCAACATTCAGAAAACTAAGATCATGGCATCCAGTCCCATCACTTCATGGCAAATAGAAGGGGAAACAATGGAAATAGTGACAGACTTTATTTTCACGGACTCCAAAATCACTGCAGATAGTGACTGCAGCCATGAGATTAGAAGACATTTCTTCCTTGGAAGAAAAGCTATGACAAACCTAGACAGTGTACTAAAAAGTAGACACATTATTTGCTGACAAAAGTCCATTTAGTTAAAGCTATGATTTTTCCAGCAGTCGTGTATGGATGTGAGAGTTGTATCATAAAGAAGGTTGAGTGCCAAAGAACTGATGCTTTTGAACTGTAGTATTGGAGAAGACTCTTGAGAGTCCCTTGGACAGCAAGATCAAATCAGTCAATCCTAAAGGAGATCAACCCTAAATATTCAGAGGAAGGACTGATGATGAAGCTCCAATACTTTGGCTACCTAATCCAAAGAGCCAACTTATCAGAAAAGACCCTGATGCTGGGAAAGACTGAAGGCAGGAGGAGAAGGAGACTACAGAGGATGAGATGGCTGGATGGCATCATCAACTCAATGGACATGAGTGTGAACAAGTTCCAGGAGATAGTGAGGGACAGGGAAGCCTGGTGCACTGTAGTCCATGGGGTTGCAAAGAGCTGGACATGACTGAGTGACCGAACAACAACACAGGAAAGAAGCAAAAACCTCAAAGAACTGGCTAGGCCTGAGAGTGTATATACCAATTTGAACGAAGGAGTTGGGATTTTTTGGAGGTGACAAATTGTGGGAAGGTAAATATATGGGTGAAATTAATGGAAGATAAGGGTCACCTGATAAAATCTGTTGGTACAGATTCATCTCAGCATTGACTCCAGTGATAAGAACAGTATGGGGAGGGCACCTATCTCATAGGAAATGTATGTTTTGCTTTTAGACAGGGGACGGGTAAAGAGCCCTTTCAGCTTCTGCTATTTTTCAGTTCCCTTTGGCTCAGAATAGTCAATATGCCAATATGGGGTGACATTTTCTGATCCCTTTCACTACCTACCATTTTCTGTTCAGTCATGCACTCACTGTCTTTTTTTTTTCTTTATCTTTTTTTTTTTTTTTTTAGTTTTGCAAAACAATGACATGATATCGCCATGGGTTTACATATGCTCCCCCTTCAGAACCCCCCTCCCTCCTCCCTCTCTCCTCCCTCCCCACGGGAAATCTCGATGCACCAGCCCCGAGCATCAATCCTGGGCTGGCGATTGATTACACATATGATAATTAACAAAGAGGGATCCTACATGACCCACCTCCCAGAATATTGGAAATAAAAGCACGAATAAACAAATGGGACCTAATTAAAATTAAAAGCTTCTGCACAACAAAGGAAACTATAAGCAAGGTGAAAAGACAGCCTTCAGAATGGGAGAAAATAATAGCCAATGAAGCAACGGACAAACAATTAATCTCAAAAATATACAAGCAACTCCTGCAGCTCAATTCCAGAAAAATAAACGACCCAATCAAAAAGTGGGCCAAAGAACTTAACAGACATTTCTCCAAAGAAGACATAAAAATGGCTAACAAACACATGAAAAGATGCTCAACATCACTCATTATCAGAGAAATGCAAATAAAAACCACAATGAGGTATCACTTTACACCAGTCAGAATGGCTGCCATCCAAAAATCTACAAGCAATAAATGCTGGAGAGGATGTGGAGAAAAGGGAACTCTCTTACACTGTTGGTGGGATTGCAAACTAGTACAGCCACTATGGAAAACAGTGTGGAGGTTCCTTAAAAAACTGCAAATAGACCTGCCATATGACCCAGCAATCCCACTGCTGGGCATATACACCGAGGAAACCAGAATTGAAAGAGCCACGTGTACCCCAATGTTCATCACTGCATTGTTTACAATAGCCAGGACATGGAAGCAACCTAGATGCCCATCAACTGACGAATGGATAAGAAAGCTGTGGTACATATACACAATGGAATATTATTCAGCATTAAAAAAAATTCATTTGAAGCAATTCTACTCAGATGGACGAAACTGGAGCCCATTATCCAGAGCGAAGTAAGCCAGAAGGAAAAACAACAATACAGTATACTAACGCATATATATGGAATTTAGAAAGACGGTAACAAGAACCCAGCGTGCGAGACAGCAAAAGGAATGCAGATGTATAGAACAGACTCATGGACTCTGTGGATGAGGGCAAGGGTGGGATGATATAGGAGAATGGCACTCACTGTCTTTTAAGAGCATTTTTCAAAGAATGATGCTGGGATCTTCTGTATCAAAATTACTTCGGATGAGAGACACAAATTCAGAATACTGAGCCTAGTCCCCAAAGAGATGAAGTGGAGCATCTAGGGTGGTTCCAAACGTCACAGGTTTCAGAAGTTTCCAAGCAGTTTTCAGATTTTTGGTTTCCTTGTGCACAGGCGGAGAAGGCAGTGGCACCCCACTCCAGTACTCACGCCTGGAAAATCCCATGGACGGAGGAGCCTGGTGGGCTGCAGTCCATGGGGTTGCTAAGGGTCGGACACGACTGAGCGACTTTACTTTCACTTTGTGCACAGGGCTCCTCTCATGCACAGTGAGAAATGGTTACCGCTGTGTGGCCGCCTCCTATCTATGGGCTGTGAGTGCCAGAGTTCACGACAGTCCTCACTAACCCCCTTCACTCACTCACGTTTACCTGAATGGCCCATGTAGGAATTTCTGTTTTCAACCCCTGGTTGAAAGCCTTCTGGGTTTTGTGATAAAGGGAGGAGCAGCCGCCTCTGAAAAATCAGACTTGCTAACAAACGTTTCTGGAAATCTCTTCTGCTTAGTCTACTTCGGTTCAGAAAAAATTCAAGCTAGAAATGTAGCAATTCTAATAGAGCAGATGGCTGCTTTCAGGCTCTCAGAACTTGGGGAAAGCGTATGGCCCTTCTAAGTACACCAAAGAGCTATCAGTGAGCGGGTCCAAGAACTGATTCCCAGAGCCTGACCCTTGTTTGATGGCCAAACGAAGGCATCAATACAAAATATCTTTATGTCACTTCTTCTACAGCTGCTGATGAGTCATGGGGGACTTTAAGAGCCAAAACTAGGACAGTTTCCCAAGACTGTTAATTCTGACCTTTGGGAAACAGAAGTCAGGAGAAAAATGTCACAGGAGTAAGGCAGTAATTGCTTGAAAATTAACAATAGTCTACTTTGAGTTGATGACCCACAAAAACACTGCTACATGTGCCACATAATCTGGGACTAGTTTAATAAACATTCTTACATATAAACTATTATCTCTACCAAAAACATAGTGCCTAACATTTTATTAATAACATTAACCAAAATTTTAAATAAGATAAAAATTAGCCATATTCTTATTGCCTCAACAAAATGTTTTTTTCATATTATCTCTTTATACATAAATGAATTTATACACATACATATTTTGTGATCAAATTACTGTATTTTTGTGTCCTGTTATTCTAATAAAATTTTTTTCAATTTCATTAATACAGGGATCCAAAATGATGAATAAATTGTATATATAAGAACCATTTTCCCAGGTGGTGCACCACCAAAAAAAAAAAAGAGACAGAATAATTGTTGAGGAATATAAATCTTTAACAATAATAAACAAATAACCTAGAAACAACATGACAGCAGGAAGCTATAAAACAGTTTTTTCCATTCTTGGATCTGAGTCCTGACATTCACAACACGGTTGTTAAAAAAAACTTCCTGCCTTCATTCAAACCATTTATTAAATACTCTGCAATTTACTTTCACAAACATTCCTTACTAGCTCATTACCCCCAGTTTTCACATACCTCCCATCCATATGTATTCATGAAACATATATCATACTTGGCAGAGAAAGTCAAGTGACGTCTGCACTGTTGGACTGGTCTTCAGCAGAGCATTCGGCACTCGGGAAGGATTGCTGCCTGCCATAGCTGTAGACAATTCTCTGGGTTTATGCGACATCACAGAGAGGATAATCTATGAGGCCATCAGCAGTGATGTTATTATAAATGATGACACCAGTTATTCTGGGCAGGCCAAGGCAGTGAAGTACCATAATGCTTCTGTGATCACTGCAAGAGTGTCGGTCAGAATTCTTACTCACCTGAAGCTGTTCTAAAGCATGTGAGTTTATTACCTGTGTTTAAGTTTATGGCCTCTTCAGTTAAGACTCGTGTGGTACCAAATGTCAGAAACACAAATTATACTTGCTTAGACAAAGAAGGGAACGTATAGACTTTTGTAGTAAACATCTGAGGTATGACTAGTTATAGATTCTCAGATAATGTCAATGGGAACCAGGGTTCTCTGTCTCATCTTCTAACCCTTGGGTTCATGCTTAGGTGTGTCCTTTCCCTTGCTAGATTGAGACAGACACTAGCGGTTCCACGCTTACACTGTGAGCAACCCCAGTGGGACAAGGACTCTTAGAGAAATCTCATCTAAGTTCTGCAGTCTACTTTCTCGGAATTTTGTGAATGAATCATTGTGACGGGGTGATATCAAGTTGTGGATGGAAATGGTTGATTCATGTGGGCACCAGTGGAGCCTTGAGTATGGTCAGCTGCACCCAAGTCATGTAGCCTGGGAGCAAAAATGGGAGATTACCCCAAGATAATTGGGATGATATTACTAAGAATAGGACTAAATGGTAGAAACAGACAAAAATAGCTGTCCACTACAAATAAAACTGCTGAAAACTCTCTATATATTTTAAGGAACTTCTTTGGTAATCCAGCAGCTAAGACTCCACACTCTCAAGGCAAAGGGCATGGGTTTGATCCCTGGTCATGGAACTAAGATTCTACATGTTACACAGTGGGGCCAAAGAAAAAAAATGCTAACAACTTTGTCTCAAGTTGGGTCTTACGTGACTAAATTATAAACCAATAGCTTTTAAGAAAACTAAAATCCAAAATCATAGACACTTTTATTGAAAACTGTTTTGCAAAGGAATGTAACATACAGGATAGGGATATGCTCAATAATATTGTAATAACTTTGTATGGGGACAGATGGTTGCCAGACTTATCATGAAGATCATTTCATAATACATGGAAGTGTCAAATCACTATGTAGTACATCTGAAACTAACATAATATTGTATGTCTATTATATTTCAATTGAAAAATAGAGTAGCACAATCCCTGCAGAAAAGGAGCAAAAACCAAAAATACCACCAACAAAAAAGAAACCTGTTTGTTCTAAGAAGGCAGCTAGTCATTAATATTAAATGTAAATGAGTGAATTTCATCATGATAAAAAGTGGCTATGATAGGTAGATTAGTAACCCCACCTATAAGTTCTCATCCTAAACCCTAGGACCTGTGAATATTATCTTACATAGAAAAAGAGACATTGAAGATGCATCTAATGTTAAGAACCCTGAAATAGGGAGAGTATCTTGGATTACCCAGGTTGACCTAACATAATCACAGGAGTCCTTAACAGTGGAAAACCTTGGGACTTTCCTGGTAGTCCAATAGTCCTTCCAATTCAGAGGGCCCAGGTTCCATCCCTGGTCAGGGAACTAGATCCCACACGCCGCAACAAAGACCTCGCACGCCATGACTAAGATCTGACACAGCCAAATACATTTAGAAGAAAAACAAAACAAAAAACTGGAGAACCTTGTCTGACTGTGGTCAGACGATAGTGTTACGAGAAAGGGACAGAGAAATGCAACGTTACTGCTTTGAAGATGAAGATAGAAGGAGGGCACCAGGAGCCAAGGAATGTGGGCAGCCTCTGCAAAGTGGAAAAGGCAAGAAATGGGCTCTTTCCTAAAGCATCCAGAAGGAATGCAGACCCGCTATCACCTTGACGTTAGCCCAGGGAGACCTATGTTAGACTTCTGACTACAGAACTGTCAGAGATAAATGCATGTCCTTTATGGCAATTCATTACAGCAAGCAATAGAAAACTAAGGCAGAAGGTGTTTTGGCACTTTCTCACATGCTAGGGCCCAATTCTCAAGTCATGATCAGTTCAGACCACTTGGAACACCTCAGACAAGAACTTCATTTTGGCAGCGACATTTAATGCTCACTGAACACAAATATGTCACCCATCATCCTAGCCTGTGAGCAGTTAGGGAAGCTCAACATAGTTTTCTCTGCTGCTGCTGCTGCTGCTAAGTTGCTTCAGTCATGTCCGACTGTGCGACCACATAGACAGCAGCCCACCAGGCTCCTCCATCCCTGGGATTCTCCAGGCAAGAGTACTGGAGTGGGTTGTCATTGCCTTCTCCATAATTTTCTCTAGTCAATGGATTATTAGCTTAAGAAACATATGTAAAATCCCAGGGAAATATCACAAAATGTCCCTTCACACCTTCCCCCCAACTCCTGTGCCTATGGAAATCAGAAGGCTCATGTTGAGATGGTGATGCCACAATATGCAAACATCCTGGATCCCTGAGACTCTGCTGGGGAGGAGCTCCCTGCAGAACCACTGGAGTTGCAACAGATTTTGGGTGAGTGAAAAATAAATGTTTATGTCTTAAACTACTGAAGTTTCCGGGTTTGTTTCTATAGCCCAACCAAGTCTATATCCTGCCAAGTACACCTGCTTAGAATAAGGCAATCCCAAGAAGCAAAGAGGGCATACCAGGTGGCTCAGTGGCAAAGAATCCACCTGCCAATGCAGGAGATGTGAATTCGATCCTTGGGTTGCAAAAATCCCTGGAGCAGGAAATAGAAACCCACTCCAGTATTATACCTGGAAAATTCCATGGACAGAGAAGCCTAGCAGGCTATAGTCCATGGGGTTGCAAAGAGTTGGACAAGATTGAGCAACAGGCATGACAATGAAGAGGCAAGAATCCAACCTATTAAGTTTAACATAGAAAGTACTTTCTAACTCTCTCTTATTAACCCTATTAAATTATATCCCGTATGCCTCAATTTCCCTGTACATACAATTGAGAGATAGGCAATTTTATGTAACACCTGAGGAAAGATTGGCTATTATATAAATGATTGTGCTGTGCTTAGTTGCTCAGTCGTGCCCATCTCTTTGTGACCCCATGGCCTGTAGCCTGCCAGGCTCCTCCATGGAATTTTCCAGGCAAGAATACTGGAGTGGGTTGCCATGCCCTTCTCCAGGAGATCTTCCCAACCCAGGGATCGAACCAAGGTCTCCTGCATTATAGGTCTGAGCCACTGTGGAAGCCATATAAATAACTACTCCTTTTATTTCTGCTGTTTATATAATAGTGAATTTTAATTTAGAAGATAAAAATGCTTCACATTTTTATTAATAAATTGTACTTCTTGGTTTTCATCCATTAACTGGTAATGATAATGCAAATATTATGCCTTCATGTCAAGTTTATATCATGGAAACTCATAGTTATATGATGAAAATTGCTTTTGTCTATCAATATTTTATATTTAAGACACTTTCCAAGATACACCCTTAGTAAAACAGCATTCTTAAAGCCATCAAAAGGTATAAGAGACAAAGAAAAGTAAACTCACAGCCTGTAAAGCTTTCCTAAGAGAACTGAAATGCAAAAAAGTAAACCAAAAGCATAATCTGTTTTAAAAAGAATAAGAGAATATTTTCCATCTAATCGTCCAAGGTGATAATAGCAACTCGAGAAGAGCCAGAGGTTACCCAATTTCTCTCCTTCATTTGATAGGAGAGAAAATTGAGGATTAAAAAAATTAAGTAATTTATGTCTCTAGCCAATGGGAGAGACAGTAGGCCATGATTTTGCCCTCCTGTAGAAGAGTCACACATTGACTAGCTCATCTTATATACATGTGGACTGTACACATCTCACAGCTTCTTCAACTCTCAGACACGTGGCTCTTATGGCTCTTTCCCAGGACAGATGATTATTTTGAGGAGGGAAATACTCAAGACATTCTAACAGTCTAAGCCCACTCATTTCCCCTGGTCATGTGACTTAACAGCTCTTTAACTTGGGCCAAACCAATTTCTCTGTTAAAAACTTAGAGGTCTACAGGTTTTTGTTTGTTTGTTTGTTTGTTTGTTTTTACCAAGAACTAAGTGAAGTAAAGTTTTTATGAAAGGTTTTTAAAATCTTAATATTTACAGAAGTATAAAGGAACGTTATTCTTAAAACTATAGTGCCAGTCATTCTAGTCTCATCTTTCACTTTCCCAAAACAGGATAAAAAACTTCAACTAAATCAGCTCAGAAATAAATTTTAACATCGTTTCTTTCTGATACAATATGGCACATTAATGTACCTATATCTCTTTCTTAAGGTGAACTTAGAACTATAACATCAGGTTCTGATCTCAATTTTTGTAGTGGTAGAAAAAAGAATGCTTTGTAACACCCTCTGATATAAATTCTAGTCCCAGTAATTTAACTTATTTTTGTTTCTCCCTTGAATTTCTTTTTGCCATTAAGAGCACACCCTGAGACTGAGGGTTACTCCTCAGGACAGGGCAAAGTAGCAAGTGTACAGTACAAAGGACAACTGTCTAAGTGTAGCATTCAGACTGAGATTTTTAAGTTCTACAGGGAGACAGTAGTTTTGAAAATCAGGCCTTCCTAAGAAAGAAGAATTTTGGCAGACTTTCAAAATCTTATTTTTATATATTGAATCACATGAAAGTCTTAATATTTAACCAGTTTTGACCTACAAAAATGGAAATCTATTATCATTCCTCCTACAATGTGAATCTAAAACTCAAGCTTGGGACTTCCCTGATGGTCTAGTGGTTAAGAATCCATCTGCCAGCACTATTTACAATAGCAAGCACATGGAAGCAACCTAGATGTCCATTGACAGATGAATAGATAGAAAAGATGTGCTACATAAATACAATGGAATATTTTTCAGCCACAAAAAGGAATGGACTTGAGTCAGTTACAGTGAGGTGGATGAACCTAGAGCCTGTTATATAGAACGAAGGAAGAGCCAGAGGAGTCAGTCCTTTGAGAGAGCTCATCCTCACTGGCCAGAAATAAGAGCAGCTGCCAGACATCACACATACACACCATCAAGGAAATACACAAGTTAGTTTGTGTCCTGACCTGGGGTAAGGGGTGAGGGGCAAAAGAGCGGAGACCAGAAGAGGGCTAGGGTTGGTATAAGCAGATGGCATTAAGATCTAGAGAAGATGGGCTATGTCAGAGACTAGGGCTTCCAGGGTCCAGTTACAAAGCAACATCTAAAAAGCAGGTAAAACCAGACATAGCTCAACAGACACCCATCAGCAAAAAACATGACAGGCAAACCACAGCAGGACTACACAAGTATGAGGCATCTTTCTGTCAGTCCCTGGTAATATAGTGCTTGAACTTCTTAAAGACAACCATGGAAAATTATACGAGAAAGTGGGTAGAAAGACCTCAGTGCTGCGTAACTGAAATCCTGTTGGGATAGAAAGAGACTGCTTTAAACTGCAAGGACATAGTCACCTTGAGTAAGCAAGTTCAAATTCACATTTTCCCCTGCAACCAAGGAAAATAAGAAACCAATAGAAAGAAGAACTCAATTAAATTTTGAGGTATGTCACACTAATTGGAATCGACACGTTCTTTGAAGTGGATTGCATTTAGGAAACACTTTTTTTCTATTTTTAACTTTAAATTTGCTACCTAATTTGCAATCTTTGTGCCCTTAGTGTACAATGGTTCCAATTTCAACAGCTATAAAGTTAAACAATCTGTCTATTGTCACTGGTTACTTAAGGAAAGAACTAGAAGCAACACTTGTATTTTCCGACACCTGGTCTCTTTTTAATAAAGAAAAGGTTTTTATTTTCATGGCAAAATGCTAAGACAACGATGTATGGAAATTTACTGAACTCATTGGTAATTGGCTTTTTAAGAAGTTTTCTGGTCAAAATAGAGAAATAGAGAAGTTCAGAGCCTGATAGAATAGTTAATATGTACTTTTTCACTTCTTAGAGAAGATCAGAATCTCAATTCAACTCTGTTTTTATTGCCTCTCCTACAAAAAAGCATCACTATCAGAATCAAAATTTCAGTGTTTTCAAAATGTGTTTGTTTTAATTTGGCACAGTTTCCTCATTCCCTCTATATCTGCTAAGTCAAGAGCCTGTGTGAAAGACACTTATGTCAAATTTACAAGTCAGAGGGAGTGCCCAGAAGATGAAAATAATCAGAATGTGTTAGAAGGAAAAGATGATCTTCCTAAGTCTCCAAAGTTTCAAAGTCATCTCAGATCTGCATCTTCTGCCTGAGGTTAGGGGCTGGAGAGACTCTCCCTGCCTTGTTTGTGCATCTGCAAAATGATATATGCCTTTATGGCTTTCCAGGTGATGTATTACGCAATCCTTTATCTGCCTTCAAACTGGATTATTGTATACCTGCTCCCTCAAAGCCTTTGGCGTGCTAACAGAAAATGCAGAGGCTCAGCAGGCAAGAACGGGTGGTACCACTTTATACAGGCTTCCTAAATAATCACAAAACATTCATGTTTGAATGGAACCAATGCTCTGTCTTTCTCAGATCTGTTGGTTAATGTATCCATCTTTATTAGAGAGCAATTGATGTAGAATGAGGCAATAGAAAAGGAAACTTCCAGCTGTGCTTCTGAATGGTTGGGTGTGTGATTGGGAAATCCAGACAATAATAAACTTCCAGGGTTGAACTAGTAATTGTTGGGAACCGAATAACTATACAGTTTCAATTGTGCATAGCACAACTCCTCCAGCCATCCCCATTGTTTTCCTATTGCATTACACATGGGGAGTTGTTTTCCCAGGCAGGACATACAAGAAAGGGGGTATCTAGTAGTAAACAGTGGACCACTGGCTGTCCTGATCACAGTATTTCACATGACCCCATACACAGGCTAATAGCAGTGTTCTGCCAAAGTTTAACCCATAGGGAATAGACCTTTGAGATTGTTTAAAAGTGGCTGGCTGTGAGAGAGAAGCCTATTTCCTTTCTTGGAGCTTAATTTAGCTGGAAAATGAAGATAGGCGGAATGTGAGCTTCCTGTAGCTTCATGCATTGCCTAATTTTATTAGATAGAAACAAACTTGCCATCAATGACTTATGTTAGTCAACTGAAATATTTATTTTTATGTAAAATGTGACTTTCAAGCTGTATATGGCACATCATCCAATGAAAACAGAGACTAGCTCCTGACTGTTTTGCTTCAGAGTCAGTTCTGTCACCAGATTGAGGAGCGGAGACCACTTTCTTAAATTTCACTAAGGCACAGCCTGAGTCATACAACACTGCTAGGAGTCCCAACATCTGTAGAGCATCGCTGCAGGCCAGGTAACAGTGCCAGCTCTGGAGATTAGAAACCAGGTGACACCCTGTCTCCGTCCCCAGGGAATTCACAGGCCAGAGGAGGGATCGGAGATTTAGAAGGACAAACACTAACCATAACCGACATGCACTGGGGGCTGCTGAAAACCTGTTGCCACTGTATAAATTCGGGAAGTGCTCACAATTCTGGACCTGCTATCACTTGTTTATAACCCAAATGGACCCTAAATCTGTGCCGTCTTCTGTAAACTGACCCAGGGGGAGCTAAAGCAGGACATAATGTATTCGTCTTAGCACTGTAAGTTGATGTGCTCCATGATTTATATGTATTTACTAGAGATATATAGAGACTTTTTTTCTTCCAGATCCACAGAGGGGATGAGAACATACAGTAAAATTGAGAAAGACAGGAAATTAATCCGTTTCCTATTTTTGCCTTATTTTGAGCCCTTTTTTGGGACTTTGCTGGTGACTCAGAGGGTAAAGAATCCGCCTGCAATGCAAGAGACCTGGGTTCCATCCCTGGGTTGGGGAGATCCCCTGGAGGAGGGCATGGCAACCCACTCCAGTATTTTTGCCTGGAGAATTCCCATGGACAGAGGAGCCTGGCCGGGCTACAGTCCATGGGGTTGCAAAGAGTCGGACACAACTGAGCGACTAAGTACAGCACAGATATTTATTTTAAGACCTATACCCACTTAGTTACCCCCCACCTCAATCTCTCAACAAAAATGTTTTTGTGAGGAAACAGTATCCGGCAGGAAATGTCACTGACCTGAGACAGTCTTCAGGCTGTTCTTCCAGTAGCCTCCTTTTGAAGTGTAAATCGTGCATCCTCCTTACCAGCATATAGCAATGGTTTATAAAGCGGTTTTCCTGTCATCTCCAATGCAGATAAGCTCCTGGGTTTGGGGAGAAAATAAATAAGTGGTATTTTACTTTTTTCTTTTTATTGAAGTACAGTTGATTTACAATGTTAATTCCTGTTATACAGCAAAGTGATTCAGTTATACATATGCATACATTCTTCTTGAAATTCTTTCCATTATGGTTTATTATAGGATATTTAATATAGTTCCCTGAGGTATACAGTAGGACCTTGTTGTTTCCTTTTCTCTTGTAAATGTGGTTTAAAGGTGATACCAAAAAGATTTTGAAACATAAGCATCCCAGGAAGACAAGGGCTTCTTCATTTATAGACGTCCCCAGAGAAAACTAGCTCTTAGGTCATGAAAGCATTCTTGAAAAGCATGTGGGCAGTTAGTCTCTAATCCTAAAGGAATCTTTTTGGTGATAAGGAGGTGTTCCTTGGAGCCATCATATCTGAGGCATCAAGGATTCTCCAAAGGAAAGATACCATTCTCTGCTTACATTTTTGTAAGAAACTGACATTTTTGCTATAGTTTCTCCTCTTGTCTTCAGTGCTCGGTGAGCTCCAGATGCTTTCAGTGGGACTTCCTAAAGTTTGCTACATGGTTCCATGTAACCAGGTCTACCTGCAACCATAGAGGAACCACAGACAGCTCCAGGTTGCCCTTCCTGACACTGTTACTTAGGTGAAAGTAGTGTTTTAAATGTAACACTGCAGCCATGCTCTGCTTGCAGCCCTGATCAATACCAGGTTCCATCCTCACAAGTTAAACGGTCCAAACGTTCTCTCATGCTATAATAACAGCATGCCGTGGTTGTTTAGCAGCAGATGGGTGTTCTGTTTTACACATAACTTTCTAGAGACCACATGATACAAGGATAAGATCAGTGTTTTTAGAGTCAAAACAGGTATAAATTTGAATCCCAGTTTAGTAAATGTTCTTCCAAGAGCTGGGGTAATTCTGCAAAAGCGGATATAATGATGCTGATGGTACTGATCACAAAAATGAAGCCCAAAGAAACTAAAATAGGACACACAGTGAGTAAATGGCTCAGAGAAAATTCAAATGCAGATGCCATTTTACTGTATTTCCTTCAAAATTGGGTCTTTACCTCAGTGGGGCATGAATGCACTACTTGTTTGGATTAATATCTGTTATAAACTTGCATTTCCCTCTTTATTGTTGGCCTCCTTAGTGACTAAGTCGTTCTACATCTTGAGGCCTCTTTGACCACAAAAGGAAAAGAAAACATCGAGAGGGCACTGGAAAAGAGATTTTCCGGTTCACTTCTACCTAGACTGCTGTTTTCTGTTAGTGATGTGAGTGACAGCAGATTTTTTAAACTCAGCTGTAGTTACTGTGGTTAAATCTGATGTGGAGATTAAGTCTTTTTTGGAGAATTTTAAAGCACATGACTTTAGACTCGCTGGAGAAACAGAAGAAGGAGACTTAGAAGAATTTTCTCCTAGACAACTCTGTGAATCTTAGGAGCTATTCACAAGGATAGTAGGCCTTTTAGATTGAGATCTTCTGTCAACTTCCTGACACAAAACCAGACAAACTGCCTAAAGAGTTGACAGAATTATAGGAGACTTATGTGGCTCACCATATAGCACATGTTCTAGAGGGAAAAATGAAGTTTAGAGCCTTGGTAAGACATCATTGCTGACTGCTTGACTTACCCCAGGTGGAAGAAGACGGAAAAGCCATTAAGAATGGGTTGAGGGGACACATGCAAAAATCTGAGTTTGTTTTGACCTCTATTTGATGATGTGTTTGTATGAATGTGGATACAGGGATAAGAGATTAAAATAATTTGAGGAGGGGGTAGAATTATTTTATCTTGGTAAATGTTCCCAAATCAAAATAACTGCTTCTTGGAAATTGTAGCACATATAATGAGTAGGAGGGAAGATTGATCTGGTGATAATGAATGTCATGGAGGAAACTAGTTTCACATATTTTGGATCTGGAGAGCTGATTCATTCAGGATGTTTATAATTGGAGAAACTCACATCTCACTTAATAAATCTTGCCTTAGAGAGCCAGATAGGAATTTCCTCTATACTCTCTCTATTGACTAGTGCTCAGTCGTGTCCGACTCTTTGTGACCCCATGGACAGTAGCCCACCAGACTCCTCTGTCCACGGGGATTCTCCAGGCAAGTCATGGAGTGAGTTGCCATGCTCTCCTCCAGGGGATCTTCCCAACCTAGGGGTCAAATCCTAGTCTCCCACATTACAGGCAGATTCTTTATCATCTGAGCCACCAGGGAAGCCCACCTCTATAATTCATGTAAAATTTGAGGGCCAAGTGTATTTCAGAATACAGAATTTTTCAAATTTGAAAGATAATTCAAACAGGGTTGGGATAATAATCCATACTCAAAATATTACTATTTACGTTGAACGGGATGCATAAATACTAAAAAGAGCTTCCTATCAGATTTTGCTGCCAAATGAATTCAGATCAGGTCAGATCAGATTTTGCCACCAGGTGAACTATGAAAACTTTCATTTTCCAGAGATTTTAGGATTTTGAAAATAGAGCTATGGGATTCTGAAACTATACAAAGGAAAACTTCTACTTGACCCTGCTGCTAAACAGAAACATCAAGGGATTTACAAGAAGATGGTGAATGGTGATTTGAGGAATATGCTTAGAAACAGTAGGTAGACAGTAATAATGATATAGTTAACAATTCTTGCACAGTTATTATGTCCCAGGCATTATTATAAGACTTTGGCATGAATTAAGCCATGTAAGTCTCTTATAATCTGATGAGATACTGTGGTGATATATTGATAGACCTAGTCACAGATGAAGAAACTGAAGCACAGAAAATTTTGCCCTGCACACAGAGCAATTGATCAGAAGGACCGTAATCTGAACACAGATACTCCGTTCTTTCAATATCTATACTTCAATTTTGTTCTACACAAAGACAGTTCTTATATGTCATATTCATATTCCTCTTACAATAGGAAATGAAGGGGTGTATTTTTTATTTAAAATTGTTATACTACTTCTCAAGATGCTTGCCTTCATCAAGAAATGTCTTTTACATTCTGGCATTTGTAATTATTTATCTTGAAACTGAGCCAATTAACAGATTTTTGACACAAACAAATTTAGTGTAAATAATAAAAAAGAATTAAGCATTTACATTTTTCCTTAAAAGTGGAGAGTAGTTTTTGGCCACTGTTTTATCTACAAGGCCGCCCTTAGGGGTTTCTATATAATAGCTACTTTGTTAGGTGAATAAATGAGTTCAAATCTCCAAAATCTCCCAAAACAAGCGAGTCCCAGTCAAATACTAATTTGTTTTATTTCATTTATTTGCATTTTTCTCTTTGTTGATGTTAATTTATTAGAATTTGAGATCAAAAATGTATGTTGATTGGTTTTTATATCTTGGAGTAGGAAATGGATGGGTTGCATTTGGTTGAATGTATTATTTTAGCTGGGCTCCACCGACTCCTGACCACGCTGATATGCTTGTGTATTTACAGTGTAAATACATGGAATGTGTGACACATCCTCATAGCATCAGGCTCACCAGCAGCCCTTGGGAAACGATGCTGCCTAACCAGTCTCACCACTCAAAACTGGATTGCTACAGGCAGGTGCTTCCACCTGATTCCCAGGCCTGTCTGACAGTATCTGTAGAGCTCTTTGACTCAGAACTTTGTCAAGATGAAGGGATTGGGAATGCCAGAAACCATCTTATAAGCCGTACTATCTACAGTTTTCTAAATTTTCCTTGAGCAGACTGCAGTTTCTCATATTAACTTCCTATCTTATTCATTAAGGAATTTATGGATGAAAAAACCCCTCCCTCATCCTGTCCATATTTTGCACCATTGCCATTCTGCTTTGCACAGTCCTACTTCTCAGATTTAAGCAGTAGAATCACTCCCGTTTTTCAGGGCTTCTACACAGAGAATTCTCTGTCTGTCTACCTGCAGTCGTTCAAAGTTCTCTCTCAAAGCAAAAAGTATTTTCATTGAAGTTGACAACAGATTCTACTTTGCTATTGTATACAACAGTTCTGGCACTTTAGAGAGTTCCATTATTCCAAATCATCCTCTGCAAAATTGCCCAGTAACTGCTCATTCTTAATAACTTTGCCCTCTGCTACACTGCCATGGTAAGTCTCCCTCTCCCTCTCCCTCTTTGTTCCTCTGTACTTCTATCAATTCTGCTCTGCAGGGGTTGGATGGGCTATTTTGACAGAATGTAGTTTTCAAGAGGGGTAAGTCCAGATGAAGGATTCCCCACCGAAAAGTAGTCATTTCCCCTATTTTTCCCTATGTCACATTATCTACTTCTCCGGACATTCTTGGACCACAAAGATGTATGCATATACATGCAGAGATACACACTGGCACTCCTATATCACCCCTGCTGAGAGATGATAATTCCAGGATTTAAGTTGTCCTATTGGCTTTACAAGCATTTATTAAACCAGCCATTAACACAGCATCAATTTTAAGAATTTATCTTTCAATTTTTAAAATTGAAATTCCTGCTTTTCTTACTTCCTCCATAGGGGAGATTCATATCCATATACAAGCATGTAACTTTGTAGTTTATCATCAACAGGATTCATAAATTCTAGGAAGCTTGAAAAAGCTAAAGATGTGTTAACTGTGCTATTTATGCTCACCTTTTGGCTGTTCTTCTATTAACAAAGGATTGATAAGTAGTTTGGGGGGATATTAATTAATTAAGGAGATACTAAATAAGCTATTCACTCCTATCTGTCAAAGTAGATTGAGTCATAATCACCACCGCTGCCTCCAATTTGATACAATAAGATCTGGCACTTACTACACACACGCCACTGAGACATCCAGTAGAATGGGCTATTATACCAGGTATAAGAATCTTGTAGGTGAGAGTTGAACCACAAACAAGGCTGAGCGCCAAAGAATTGGTGTTTTCAAATTGTTGTGCTGGAGGAGACCCTTGAGAGTCCCTTGGGCAACAAGGAGATCAAACCAATCCATCCTAAAGTAAATTAACCCTGAATATTCATTGGAAGGACTGAAGCTGAAGCTCCAATACTTTGGCCACCTGATGTGAAGAGCCAACTCATTGGACAAGAACTTGATGCTGGGAAAGATTAAATGCAGGAGGAGAAGGGGAAAACAAAGGACAAGATGGTTAGATGGCATCACTGACTCAATGGTCATGAGTTTGAGCAAGCTCTGGGAGAGGGTGAAGGACAGGGAAGTCTGGCATGCTGCAGTGCCTGGGATTTCAAACTTAGACTTGGTGACTGAACAACAAGAAGTTTAAACACTGGCTTGTAAACTAACAGCACATTAAGTCCCAAAATAGTTTAGAATTCATGCCCAGAATTCCAAAGTCCCTAATATAATCATAGAGTTCTAAAGTCAGGACAATTTTTCATTGATTATATACATTGACATTTTTGTCTTATAAATGAAGAGGCTGAAAAACAGAGATGCTGATTTGTTCAAGATTTTAGGAAATTACTTCAGTGCCCCCCTATGTAGTGTAGGCCCTGAAACCCTTCTCCCTCTCTTTACATCATTTGGTAGCGGCCCTCTTTTTCTATACTGAATCATGTAATTTACTTGTTGGCTCTTCCTCACTATTGATGTATCCAAGAATATGGGGATTCTATGTCCTTGTCAAGGACTGCTTTAGGAATGTGATATGATCAGATCTGTTATGGGCGTTGTGGGAGATTTCCTAATGCTTAAAAAGATAAGACTTGCTTGGCTTCCAACTTTTAGACAATGCCCTGTAAGGAACAGCCACCTTGCATATAAGGGAGAAACCAGAGGATTCAGGAGAAGCTGACCTGGCTTCCTTGAGCCACAGAATGAGCTAACTTTGGAATTCCCCAGATTTAACCTTACATGTAGTAATAAAATCCCCATTGTCTAAGTTGCTGAGAGTCACAGGTCTGTTATTCGGAGCTGAAATCACTCTGACTGATATATTCACAGACAATATTGATTCTTTGTGGCTAATCTCAAGTAAATATCACCGTACATGATTGACTAAATCCAACCTGACTCTTTAAAAAAATGGATACTTTTACAATTTTAGGCATACTTTCTCATTTGAAGGTTCAACTTAAAGTAGTTTAAAGACTTGAAGTGATCAATTAATACATAATACAGATTAAATAATTTCTATATCTCAAACCAGAGACAAAATGAGAACTTGGCCTGCTAAACTCTAATGTATCACTAAGTTTTTGTTTATCCAGGTGGTTAGAACCCAGAGACACTGGGAGGGTCATCTTGGAAGGTTGCCAGAACAAATGCCCATAAGTCTTAATGGCGATCCGGCTGCCAATTCCTAGGATTCCTACCATCTTAACATTTTTCAGATCAGAAATTAAGAACAGATGAAAACAAAAAAGAGACATCTGGCTTGTTGTTTTATTCTTGTAAAGCCAGGAATATCACATAAACGATTGAGAAGTACTCAGAAAATGCCCCCACGGATATGCTGTGATCCCAGATAAGGAGCGTATGCTAAAGGGACAAGGCTTGTGTGGACTTATATCAATACCTGACAGCAGAGGTGGGGAGGGGTGATGAAGCTGAAAAGTGGCCCACATATTTCTGGTCCTGTATAAGGATTCTAGGGTTTCTCTAGTGGCTCAGACGGTAAAGAATCTGTTTGCAACACAGTAGACCAGGGTTCAATCCCTGGGTTGGGAAGATCCCCTGGAATAGGAAATGGAAACCCACTCCTGTATTCTTGCTTAGAGAAGAGAATTTCATGGACAAAGAAGCCTGGCGGGCTACAGTCACAAAGAGTTGGACATGACTGAGTGACTAACACACATGTAAGGATTCTAGTGGCATCAGTCCTAATTATAGAAACAAAACATAAACATTTCCTCTGCTCTGTTGTGATTGCTAAACAAATGCTTAGTAAAATGACATAAAGTAAGAGCTCTGTAAATGTTCATTTATTCCCCACTTCCTTTTTCACTCCCCTCTTTTCTTCCTTTTCCAAGTATGGAGGGAGGGGGTTATGGAAAAAAGAAAAAAGTGAATCATAGTTATGGAAGTTCTTTGACATCTCTAAAAATTATATTATTTTTTTCAAAATTTATGCACAATATATCCAAAATACATACAAAACTTCCCAGGATCAGAACGGAAGCATTTTGCTAAGTGCTTCACCAGTCTCTTAGAAAATTTTTTGTGCTTCTCTAAAGCGCCTTGGGTTTAAGCCCAACTTGAAAATAACTCCTTTACCATTAGCTTTGATAATGTTTCCAAGGCATATAATTTACATGACAGCGTAGGTAACTAATGGGAAAACATCTATGAATTTGCACCAAATATCAGAAGATTTCCTAAATAAAGAATAGTTTGTTTGAGTTCCCTCTTGGGGAATTTCTCCATCACTTTTGAATTATCTTTGGTAATTTCAAGATGAAATTACATCTCAAGATTTAAAAAAAAATAAAATCAAGCTGCTAAAATTGCAGTGACATTCTGCTGGGAGAAGGAATTGAAAGAATCATGCTCCCTGGGCTGTCCTCAGGAACAGGGCACTTTTATGCTGCCAATTGAGTTCAGCAGAGACACCCCTGGTCCCCACCCACCAGAGTCAGCTAACTTTAACAACTGACTATTGTCTTACTACTGTGAAATTTAAACTAGCACCAATTGCATAAAAGTGAAAGAAAGAGTTTATGAAAGTAAAGGTAGATATGATTACTTGTATAGGAGGTAAGACTAATAAGCAGTATTTGTTTCTGTGAGCTATTCCTCTCAGCTGTACAAGGGCCTCCTTCCTTTGACATTTTCTTATCCATTTCAACTCTGCAACTGCTTCTCAAGCACTCAAACCACTTTCAGGTTTCCTTTCCAAAAATATACTCCTTACTTGGTCTTAATTGAATCCCATAAATTCCAGCTCAGATGTGCCACTTAAAGCCCATTTGTATCATTTGATAAGCGGTCCCCACCAGCTTCTTAGGTCCTTTTGGCCATAAAGGACTAAAACTGAGGAACAAGTCATAGAGCTTGGAAAAGTCCTTGATAAAATAGTATCCCATAGAAATTTTAAAAATAATTTTTGATTAATAAGGCCATGGAGGTGAAGGATGTTGCAGGAGTGTGTTGCCTGACCTCATGGGGACAATTAGACAATTAAGCATCATTCAGAGGTTTGAATCAACAGGACTTTGTGACAAGGTGGATGGAAGAGCATAGGAGTCAAGGAAAAATATAAGGTAATTCTCAGATTTCTGACTATAGCAGGCAGATGCATGGTGATGCCATTCTACTCAGCTAGAAAATACTGGAAAGAAATCAATTTTGGATGTTATTGAGTTCAAGTTGGGATGTATTTTATCTGAGATGTTTATGAGATATCTTAAGGGAGGAGTCTAGGCGCCAGAGCTCAGGTCTGACATGACGTTGTAAATTTGGGCATCATTCCCACAAATAGTTTACAGCCATGGCCACAAGGATTAAATGAAATCATCTATAGAAAGAAGGAAAGTTTAAGGCCAGGAATGTAAGGATCTCCCTGCCAAGCATCATATTATAGAAGTCAAGTGAAGGGTGTTTGAAGAGGGGCTGTCGACAGTGGCAAGGGTTCAGAGGTCATTCAAGATGAACACTGAATCATGTCCACTGAATCCAGTGACATTAGTAACCTCGGCGAAGCCAAGTTGAGGAATGTCACTAAATGCAAAAGGTTAGAATGCAATGAGTTAACAGGAGGAAGGTGTGTGCAAAAGGAAGAGAATAGAGACAACCCTTCAGGGAGACACATCTGTGAAGGGTCATACAGTGGAAGCATGACACTGAAGAGGCTTCAGATAGTAAAGAGATTTTATTTCCTTTTCAAGTTAATAGCAACTGAGTATATTTAAATGCTGCTTACTTGGAGCCAGTAGAAAGGTTAACATTTACAAGGAGGAGGCACCAACAATGGAATAAGATTCCATAGGATGCAGGAGAGTCCGGAATCCAGACCTCTATCCCTTGGGAAACCCTGAGTTGACTGCCTAAGCAGCTTCTGGGCCCCTATCATGGACAGATTTTTCTCATTACTCACCAGATATCCCTCTGGGGTGGAGGAGGAGGATATTTGATCAGAAACTGAGCCTGAGCAGATACCAAGGATGGGAGATTCTTGCTAAAGTAACGTAGTAGGATTCTTGTTGCAACCAGCCTCTTGAGGGCAAGGGTCAAGGATCAGGCTAGTCAAGAACATGACTCAGAGAAGTCTAAAATTTGGTCAAGGAGAGTGTCTTGGTCGCTACAGTATTTTTTTTTCCCTTGCAATTTCTGACATCTTATGCATGGATTCCTTAACTCCAGCCAAGAAGCGCTGAGTCCAGACCTAGCACTGTAATCTAGGGAGCCGGGAAAATTCAGTGGTGTGATCACAGTCATCCCAGGGCTAATCAGTCAAAAGGAAGAAAACGAGGGGCCAGTTGAGAGGGAACAAAGAGGGCTGTGTGTTGTGAAACAGTCAGTTGCTCAAGTCAGTCAAAATTTTGCGTTGGAAAATGGTGGCACCCAAGGGTCCTGCTGTGACAGACATTTAAAGACAGTGTCGAGTCAGCAAAAATAAAACTATCTTTCATCTATTGTTTCTTCTTGCTCTTCCTTTCTCCCCATCTCCCGGATCTCCCTCTCCCTTGAATTTTCTATTCTCCCACTAGGATCCATTTTTATCTTTCAGCCTCTGGCCAGGCTATCAGTCATTGCATTCAACCATTATTCTCTTCCAAGGAGCTAGATCTATGGGAGGGGACTTCGAGTCTGCTTATAGGAAGAGGTAACAGAGGTTCCCCCAAACCTTTCTTATGCTTAAACTGATTTCCTCTTGGCACAACTCAGGTGCACTGTTATGCAGACAGTGGTACCTTGTCAAAGCACCTCTCTGCAGAATAATCTGCTGTAATCTGAGACCCTTAAGTGAGTGAGAAGGAACCTTGCCCTGAAAAGGAGTGACAGGGTAAGTTAAAACATGCTGTCCTCCCCTCATCCAAGTAAAACCTCTGCCCTACTGGTGTGGGTAGGAGATGGCACACACTATAGTCTGCCCACCGAGTTTTCCCCCTCCACCATATCCCAGCTATATGTGTTTTTGTGGCACCATCTTCAAGACATCTTCACTTGCTTTCCCATACAGACAACCCTCCTCCCAAGCTAATATCACATGCCTTTCTCTGACAATGTTCTTATCAGTTTTCTTAGACTTATCACCTGACTCCAGCAAGCTCCAAGAAGAAAACCCTGGATTCAGATCTGCAGAGGGGATTCTGTTGGTCCCTATCTGGCCATGATGGCTGTTAAATTCCTATGGAAGCTGGGGAGTCACCAAGCTTCCACCCCAAGGCATGATCTCTCCCTTCCCTTCCTCTGGCTCATTTCCTCTCCCACTCAGTCCTCATGGGAAGGAAGAGACAGACTCCTCCCCAGGTCAGCCTGCGAGGAAATGGATTCATCCTTGCCCCTGGGAAATAGAAGCAAAAACAAACTCCCAAACACTCAGCATTTTTTTCTGGTATTCTGGAGATAATTTAGCCATGTTAGAACTGGCAAGAGGAGATTTAGGACAGAAGAGAAGCGCGGCTGTAAGGACCATGGATGAATTCGGTCAGCTGGTCACATTTACAAGCAGAGCCCTTCTGGGTAACCAGGGAAAGGCACAAAAAAGTGCCTTGTCAAAGCACTTTAAGTGGGTGGGAAGGAACCTTGCCCTGAAAAGGAGTGACGGGGTAAGTTAACATATGCTGTCCTTCCCTCACCCAAGTAAAACCTCTGCCCTACTGGTGTGGGTAGGAGATAGCACACAGCACTATAGTCTGCCCACCCAGACTATCACAGGCTATAACTGTAACAGACGTCATCTCTCCTCCATCTGTATGCACTGCAGCCTTGTCAAGAAGAGGCTTGCCTAGGGGATTTCTGACCTGCCCCTTAGGATTTTGCCAAAAACTTGGTTCACCGCGTTTACTGTAGGTCAGCAGAAATTCAAGTGCAATTACCTGGCTGATCATCAGAGTCACCCCCAAGAACACAGAAAAATAGGTTCCCAGACATCCTCCTCGATTCACTTGAGCAGAATGTCAGCAGTGAGGACCTAGATTCTCCATATTGGTATGGCTTGTTAGGTGCCAACTTGGCAAACCATTTTCACAGCCTCGAGAATCTAAGTCAATAAATCTGGAAGCCATCTACTCTAACTCTCCCACTTTTTCTATTAAAATCACAACAGTTTATTATCATTTTAAAATGCTTTAGTGAAAAGCTTTGTTTGAAAAAAAAATGAAAATATTTGGGGACCAGCTTAATGATATACCAATTGAAACCTCTCGACTGGTCATGACCATGGAGACTTTGTATCATTTACGCACTTAACTTCCATTCACTTATTCAGAGTTTTAGGAACAGAGGATATGGTAGTGAAGCTATTCTGCCCTCTTAAGAGCTTCTATTCTAGTGGTGGAGAGAGACTAGTGACAGAATAAAATATAAGGAACAGGGATTTGGTGTGTTCAGCAATGGGGGTTGTGTTGAAATTTCAGGCAGGATGGCCAGGGAAGGCTCCATTGTGCGAATGTGACCTTGGACAGGAAAGACCTGAAGGAAGTGAGGGAACTAGCCATGTATAAATCAGAGTTATAATTATGAGGCAGAGGAAAGAGAATGCAAAGGTCCTGGGGTGGGAAAACACTGGCTCTGATAGGAATGGCGAAAGAGGTTGGTAGGAAGTTATCAGGGTGAATGAGGAAAGGGGGAATAGGGGATGTGTCAGTAATACACAAGAGGGAGCAGACCACAGGTCAGTGTGAGCACTTGGGTTTTTAGTCTATGCGAAATAAAAAATGACTGGAGGGTTTTGGACAGGAGAGTGTCAATACCCAACCTACGTTTTAATGTAACCTCTCTGGGTATACTTGAAGCTGGATTGAAATGACAAGAGCAGAAGTAGTGTGGCCAGATATGAAGTTATAGCAGCACTTCAACTACATTTGCTGTGCATTAAGCATTTCCATAAAGGCTAAGCATGGGTATCACAGTGCATTTATGCTTTGGAGTACACACAGGAAGGAGGCTGGGAATCTGCAGTTCCCTCAGTCTGCTTGGCTCCCATGACTCACGGTGAGAGCATCGCACCAGCGCAGGAGTGATGCTGGTGCTTTTCATCCTACCTGGTACCCAAACACTAAACAAGCCCTCAAAGCATCCATGTCAGCCACAGCCCACACGCTGGCTATGGGACTGGCACAGGCACATCTGCTTGAGGCCCAATGACCTGAAGTAACAAGTGCCTCCTCTACAGTCTCTAGCACTTCTTGCTTCCCCTAAGTGTTTTCCTTCTCAACGAATGTTCTATAGGCATTCTGAAGCCCTTTTCCATGTCATCAGGGCTGCAGCCTTTCCATCAAGTTTTCAACTAAATATATTGTCCTTCCAAAGCACTTATTAAAACATTTTTAAGCTCTTAGGTATGGAACTGTTGGGACTTTGCTGGGTGAAACTGTATATTTGCTCATCTACAATCGCACCTCAAATTTTTCCTCTGAAACACAATTTTTTTTTATAGGAAAGGTCATCATTATGATATGAGGAGTTTTGTGATACATATCAAAACCTCCTAGCAAATAACAGACTGTGTTTTACGTATTTTAGGTGACCAATACGATTTACCAGATAAAAATATGTTCTTAATGACACTGCTTGGTTGTTTTTTTTCTTTTCTTCCAAATTGACAAATGCCAACTTCAAATGTATTCTGTGCTCAAATAAAATCATTGAAGCAGGAGGATACACCAGTCTGCAGGAAGTAAGACAAACCTTATTTTCAAGAGGTAAAACATTTGTGTTACAAGAATGAAAATACAAGTGAATCATTTCATTGCAGAGCACTATCATTCTCAAACATTGATTGTAAAAGTATAGAGAAGGGTAGAAAATTAGGGAGGTTTTTGTTGTCATTTTGGATCTTATCCAAGTAGCAAAAGGGATATATTTACAAGGATGCGCCAAATTTCAAATTTAAGTATGGCAACCTATGAAACTGGACTCCCTTGTGGTTCCTGGGAAGTATATACAGCTTTCAAGACCAACATGAAGGTGAGTCAGGCTGACAGGCATTTGTACAGAGGAGGAAGCTGACGTAGCCTTCTAGGCCGAACAGTAATCCTGGGTGGCTCTGAGGGAGTGAGGTATGTAATCACCTCACTGGTGGGAGTCCTTCTAATTGAGAAAATACTTGGCAGCCTCGGTCATCAGCTTCGAAGTCAGAGAGAAAGTAAATGTCCACAAATGAGTACCCAGGGGAGGTGCTTGTTTAAGCTAAGTCTTGTATGTCCTTTAGGGCTAACTCAGTGTTGCCTCTCCTACCCAACTGTGGAACTGTGAATGGAGCCAACACGCATCTGATTTACTCTCTATGTGCAGGGTCCCAGTTGTTGAACTAATTGCTGAACAAATAAATAAGAGGGCCATGAAAGATGCTTAAGACCTAACTGGGAACAGGGTACTTCTCCATTACTAGGAACAGGGTGTTTCCTCATTGCTAGAGGTATTGGAATCAGATGTTCAGTCAGTGGTTCTCGGCATTTCTCTGTTCAACGCGCACTTTTGCATGGTGACATCCCTTAGTAAAGGGATAAAAATGCTAACACTCCTTTTTAGAAAGAAATATTTATAAGATTTTTAAAAATTTCTTTCCAGCCATTCACTGGCCACCCTTCACACCACATTTCTTTCCTCTGGTTAGTTACAAATTGTGCCCTTCCCTCCTCCAGTCTGTCCATCAGAGCCTTCCACCTGACAGACAGTTCTAGAACAACAGGCAGCTGCACTCATGGCAAAATGAAAATTTCATTCATTGATTACAGTTGGCAGCTGACCCAGAAAGAGGGATACCAATGTATGCAATTTACTCAGAAAATCATCATTTAGGGATGCTGCAGAAAAAATGCCTGTATGGGTGAGGTCTGGGCACCCCGAAAATGTACATTCCAACTGTCAAGTCTCTAAGCTACTCAAACTACAATTCCCTCTATTGTTGTCTATCTTGTCATCTTTGACATAACTCTCATGTGACACTTTGCTAAGAGCATGACGTTTTCGAGGGTATTGAGAACGGGAAGCTGGCTGGGTGGCTCAGTGGTAACGAATCTGCCTGCCAATGCAGGAGACACAGGTTCCATCCCTGATTGGGGAAGATCCCACATCCCACAGGGCAACTAAACTCGTGCACCACAGCTACTGAGACGGTTCTCTAGAGCCTAGGAGCCGCAACTACTGAGCCCACATGCCCAAGAGCCTGTGCTCCAGAAGGGAAGCCAACACAATGAGAATCCAGTGCATCGCAGCTAGACAGTAGCCCCGCTACACGCCACAACTAGAGAAGAGCTGTGCAGCAGCAAAGACCCAGCATAGCTGGAAGTAAATAAATAAAATTTAGAAAGAACAGGGAGCTGGAAATGACCAAAAGTATTTTGTCTTTCAAAGGTGACTTAGAAACTTGAACATAGCCTGGCCCAGCTGGAAGCAGAAGGCTCCTGTTGTCTGCCCTCTAAATCTGCACAATGATCACCACCCTTTCTCCTCCCTCCTCTTTGCCATGATCCTAAACTCACAGCCTCACTTCTACTTCCCACCTTTTTAAGGCACAAATATGGCAAATCCTGAAAAATGATGTATGCTTAGAAAAACCTCTACAATAGTTAGCAATTATGATGACATCATACCTTGACCGTTGCTAATCAGGTTTGCTCCCTCTGACACAGAAAAGAATCTGTCTTGCCTCTGGGTATGAGGTTAAACTGAGATTATCTGGTCAGTAAACAGAATCCCCCATGCCTCAGGCAGCCCTGGCCTTGGCAAGACTTCCTGAGCTTGTAGCAAAGGCCATGGAAGACCACAGGTGTTTGAGCTTCAGGGGCAGTTTGAGTTGTCAAGACCTTATAGGGACACACATCTCTTCCTATTACAGATGAGGGAGCCTAGAGTGGGGAAGAGCAGTGCAGACCAGATCACAAGAAGACTAGTGGTAGAATCTGAAAAACTCACTGGGGTGAGGTGAAGTGAAGTGAAAGTCACTCAATCGTGTCCATCTCTTTTCGACCCCATGGACTGTAGCCCACCAGGCTCCTCTGTCCATGGGATTTCCCAGGCGAGAATACTGGAGTGGGTTGCCATTTCCTTCTGCAGGGGATCTTTCTGACCCAGGGAATGAACCTGGGCCTCCTGCATTGCAGGCAGACTCTTTACCATCTGAGCCATCAGGGAAGTAGTAGAGTCTGAAAAACTCACTGGGGTGGCCTTGGGCTATTTCCAATACAAATAGGATGTGAGTCCTGGAGTTCCTCACTTTGCTGAAAAGTTTAAAGCACTCTTGTTATTCATCGTGTGTTTAGAAATGGAACAAAAATATTTTTGTTATATGTGTAAAGAAGCTATTTAATTGTAAAAATATACTTGCATGAGAAATCTCTTGTCTCCCTATCAGCATTCTCATTTAATACATGAAAACATTACAGTAGGAATCAAAGGCCTCCTGCCAGCTCTCCTTTTTTTTTTTTTCAGCTTCATGTTCCTTCTCTGCTCCTTTTCCAATTGTCTTCTTCCTGTGTTATGGAGGGAATTGGGTCTCCCACCAAATCCATATGCAGAAGCCATAATCCCCAATGTAATACTATTTAGAGACGGTGCCTTTGGGAGGTAATCATTGACAAGGTCATGAGGGCAGGACCCTCTGAATGAGGTTAGTTCCCTTGTAAGAAGAAATATCAGAGAGCTTGTGATCTCTTTCTCTACCATGTGTAGACACAGCAAGAAAGCAGCTGTCTACAAATGAGGCAGAGTGCCCTCAACAGAACCTAATCTCACTGGCACCCTGATCCTGGACTTCTCAACTCTAGATCTGTGACAAAATTCATTTAACAAATATTCCTAAAGACATGCAGCCTATGGTATTGTGCTGCATCAGCCTGAGATACCAAGATGCCCTGGCTCTTTTTTTCTTTGTCTATCTTCTCCTCTACTACACTCTACCAGGAGGGCAGAGAGCGAGGAAATGACCTAGTGACTGATGGCCTCTGCAAGGCCACACTGCTGCAGTTTTGCCCATTTATCATTAGAAGTCAGTGAACAAAGTATCCTACCTATATTGCAATATGTTACAAAAACTTTTTTTAAAAAAGTAGTTTTGACCAGTCTGCCTTTGGGAATGGCACTAAACTCCTTTCTTTATTGCCCAATCGGTGGAAAATAACTTCTTCTGAAAAGAGAGAAAAATCTTGGAATAGACTGAAGGAGAGGTCAAAGAGAAAGAAGGTGACAGGCACACAAAAGAGGAATGTTTCTGATGACCCCTCACCATCCCTGAGCCTCGTGATGTCCATCCATCCCCATCCTGCATGCCATTCCTTCCATCACACCTTCCCACAGCTTCTTGCTGCCACTTCCCATCTATTCTTTCATCTCCTATTGAAACTCACTTCAATCCCTAAGAACCCATTCTTCCAAGCTCAGATTTTCATGCCTCCACCCTCTGGAGTGGCTTCCCTGGCCCTGGTGGCTCAGACGGTAAAGAAACTGCCTGCAATGCAGAAGCTGCTGCTGCTACTAAGTCACTTCACTCATGTCTGACTCTATTCAACCCCATAAATGGCAGCCCACCAAGCTCCTCCACCCCTGAGATTCTGCAGGCAAGAACAATGGAGTGGGTTGCCATTTCCTTCTCCAATGCATGAAAGTGAAAAGTGAAGGTGAAGTCATTCAGTCGTGTCCAAGCCTTTGAGACCCCATGGACTACAGCCTACCAGGCTCCTCCATCCATGGGATTTTCCAGGCATGAGTACTGGAATAGGGTGCCATTACCTTCTCCCACAATGCAGAAGACCCAGGTTCAATCTCTGGGTCAGAAGATCCCCTGGAGAAGAGAATGGCTACCTACTCCAGTGTTCTTGCCTCTTCCATGGAAGGAGGAGCCTGGCGGGCTCATGGGGTCACAAAGAGTCGGACACAACTGAGCAACTAACACTTTCCCCTTCTGGAGTAACAGAAAAATGATCCATGTGCTCATGGTTGAAGACCAGCAAGACTCCCTACTAAATAGCAATTGTACAGCTTAACTAGAGCCACCTACAGGAAACACATCCACCTGCGTTTCAAAGAGCACTCAGCCAAAAGCAAACTCCAGCTCAGCGCTATACAGGAGAAACATAATGAGCCACAAATGCAAGCTGCTTATACTTCCGATTTTCTAGCAGCCACATTTTTAAAAAGTAAAAACATAGGAGTAAAATTGATTTTAAAAATATATTTTAGTGCAACATATACAAAGTCATTTTAATACAGTTTTCAAAATTCCAATGAGGCATTTCACATTATTTTCAAACTGTTTTCCAAATCAAGTATGTATTTTATACCTATAGGACAACTCCATTCACACCAGCCACATTCAGTTGCCTAATAGCAACGTGGGGCAAGAGGCTACTGTATTGGGGTAGCACAGCTGCAGTCAGAGAAAAGGTGAGGCCTGGCAAATCAGCAAATGAGAAAGGCCCCCCACTCCCACCCCATGAAAGCCCTCTTCTGGGCCTGAAAGAACAGACCTATTGAAGAGAGAATGCATTAAATGCGCCTTTGAGATGAGACTTATTTCATTGCTTTTTAAGAAACGTGCTCAAACTACTATCTCCTTCAACATTACTATTAGAATTTCAAGTGTACAGGAAACAAATTTTTCCATGGATTCTTGAAGCATAGTACAGTGCTAGTAATAATTTCTATGAGGGGAGAACAGCCTGATCTCTAACTTTCGTGAAGCGAAAGCATCATGTCCACTGTGCAAAGTGGTGTTCAAAGCTTTCACTCTATGATCTTGAGAAAATGATGACTACAAATTAGCTTTGTTTGCTGAGAGATGGATGATTCCCTGCCTGCATAGACTATCACAATAAAGCTGCCCCATTTAGAAGGTGTGTAGGGACATAATAGTAGCAGGCTTTTGTATCCTGGACTTCACCTTGTTTCTTTTGGGTGCAGCTGTGCAGTGTGTTTTCACTGGGGTTTGAGTAATGGCTGGACCTTCAATTATACCAATTAACTGTCAACACCATGTGCCGGGTTCATTCATATGCTATTGGTTCAATTAATCCAACAAAGACACCAAAGCCCTTGACATGCCTTACTTATAGCTGAAGTCTGCCTCTTATACAACTTAGAGGTTATTTTAATGGTAGAAATTTCTGGATAAGAGTGGTGGGGGTTGGGGAAAATACTGCTAACATCTAGTGGAATGAGGTTTCCTTTTAATAGCTAAAACTTCTGATGGTCTCATGATATTTATTTTCAAGGATTTCCTGCTGCCAGCCACTAATCTTTTATCTCTTTGCTGGAACCTCTCTCTCCTTCCTTACTCCAGCCTTTATCCTTATCTAAGGGGTTAGATGATAGAAACTAAAGATAAGTTTTACACTCAGGAGGTATGTGATTTTATTAAGACATACTGAAAAGTGTTCAGACCTAAAGAAACTGATCTATATACCATGCCATAGAGTTTCTCTGATCACCTCAGA
Source organism: Antilocapra americana (assembly GCA_007570785.1). NCBI lineage: Eukaryota > Metazoa > Chordata > Mammalia > Artiodactyla > Antilocapridae > Antilocapra > Antilocapra americana. The sequence continues at coordinate 23,544,484 of ML661896.1, forward strand.
TTACATCCTTGCCAATCCTAAAGTTGACTTAAGAAATTTGTATTTTCTCATTATTACTTTCCCCAAAAGGGGCCATGGCAACTTTTTGTCTAGTCAAATTAAAATTTACATTGAAGTATATTTCTACAAGATTGTGAAAAACTCTTAAGGAAAAGGATATTGCTGTTTATTGCATTTTTAAGGGCAGCTCATTCCCATGGTTAATTGCAAGTTAAATGTGTATAAAAAAGAATTGGCAAAAACTGATTCTCCTCCCTCTCCAGAGGCTTCTAAGATTTTTTTCACCAGCACCCAGAGTCTTTCCCCATACTCCATTCAGATTCCTTTCTCAGTATATCTGACCAGATGATGCAACATCTGTGTTCTCTTTTAAGAACATGAGAAATGAAGCTTTTTCATCTTCCCTCTCTTTGAGTTCTGGGAAATCTAATTAAAACTGCTCAGGTTTTCCTTTTCTTGTTTGCCTTAGAAGACAGCTCACTGGAAGAGTCCTGTGGCGGTCTCCCGCCTGTGGAAGAAGGTGACCGAAAAATCAGCCTGATTATGGAGTTGTCGACTCAGGTTTCCCTTCAGACTGAGAAAATCACTCAGCTGGAAGAAGTTTTGGAGGACAAGGAAAGGAAGATTCAGCAGCTGGAAGCTGAGCGGGAGGCCCATTGTTTCCCAGAGGTCAAGGACTCTCCAGAATGTTTACAAGAAACCCCAATTTTCTCTAATAATAATGTCTCTCCTGTGGTCTGTGATGAGGATTTGTAAAGATACCCAGTAAAAAAACAATAAAAGTTTATTAAGTGTCCTCAAGGTAAAGTCCAGGGCCCAAGCAATCTCCTCATCGGTAAACTCAAACTCAAGTTCATGGGTCTGACTTTCCTATAAGGTTCATATTGGAAGGAGAGAAAACAAAAGGAGGTATTCAAATGTAAACACTGAACCCTTTAGACATCTGTCATATAATCCACACAGCTGTAGAATACTATGTTTTTAGACATTCCTGATAACAGAGGGAAAAACACAAAACTAGAGAAATGGTCCAACAACTTAGCATCATCCTCCTACCAGAGGTTTGTCACACTGCAAGGGAGGGGTGGCACAAATCCCATTTTGGTATGCAGCTCAACTGTGAACAGAAAGCTATCATGGAGGGTGAGTTTCAAGCTGGGGAATGTTGGGGGTACTGAAAGCATAATCATTGTCAGCAGAGTAAACAGCCATGACTTCCATCCTTTTGTAACCTTTAGAATACTCTTCTCTACTGCATGTATTTCATTAGCATTTAGCAAGGGTAGAAATGAAGTAAAACCAAAGCAATCAAAACAATGGATGAATCAGAGCTGCAGTCCTTTGGGAAAAGTGTCCCGGGACAACATCTCCCTGGGAAAATGGGTTACACTCACTCTTCCCTTACAAGCATCACTAAGACGAAAGCAAAATTTCAATGAGCTGTGGACAGCATAAAAATAATAAAAAATAGAGTATAAGGAAATGAAAGCTATTCTGTAATTAATGGAATAGAAGATGTCATATATATTCCTCTCCCACACATTCCCTTCAGATGAACCATTTCCCATTCAAAGAGAGCAGCTGGGTACTAACTTGAAGACCTTGGTGCTTAATTCTTACTCTTTCGGTACAGCATGACTCAGGCACACAGCTACAGCTCTTCCAGGAGTCTGAGTACTGCTACTTCTCGATTTAACTCAATCAGTTCAACAAATAGTCATCAAAATTCTTCAGGTACAATAATAGATACTAGCAATATTGTAGCAAACATGAAAATCACAACTTCACAAGTCATTCAGGAGTTGGCACAGTGAAGAGTCTCCTTAAAACAAAGTTTCTGAACCTGACTTTTTTTTAAAGGAAGTATTGGGTTTGGAGCTCATAATAGTTTTGCAATGTTGACTCTAGAGGTTCACCTCAAAATAAAACCATTAGTTCTGCCAGTAGGTTCTATGTTCATATATAGCAAGAATATTCCCATATTTGTTTCATAACCTCAGATTTTCAGCTGAAATGTCAGCAATACATTGTACAACTACAATACAGTTGTAGTCCATTATCAGAAATGAAACCAACTTGAAATTTCATGACCATAAATACACAACTATCCCAGGGGGTGACTCAAAAAGCACTTTTCCAGAGCTCCAAGAGAAGCTTTTCCATCAATTTTACCTAAGTCCTTCATTTCAGAAATCCCTTCCCTTTGGTACCTCCTTCTTACTTCTTCAAAATTTTTGATCCCCATTGTCTTTTTGAACCTTTTTCAAAGAGGGTTCCCTGTTCCAGTCTTGAAGTTCTGCCAGTTGCACCTGACACCATAGTGAGACTGAACATTGCCATGTTTTTCCTGTGTATTACTGTGAGAAAGCTTTAAATTTTTCAGTTAGTTAAGTGGACTATCTCCAAGAGAAACTATTCTCTGCAACTTTGATGTGTTATTTTGATAATCAAGTCTCCATTTCTTTATTTTGCTAGATTGTCTTAATCTCATGGGATCCTGAGGCTAAGATGACAAGTAGGGAGAGGGGGAAAAAAAAACAAAAAACTATCACATCCCAAAAAGGAGCGTGTTTGCTTCTAGATCAATTTCCCCTTGTCAACATCATGGCTAGCTCTCAACATGAAAGTAGCCTGACTGTGGAGATAAAGTAACAGGCAGAGCTGGAGCTGCTGTTAATAATTAATGAAGGTGGGTCATAGACCCAGCAATCCCACTGCTGGGCATACACACCAAGGAAACCAGAGTTGAAAGAGACACGTGTACCCCAATGTTCATCACCGCATTGTTTACAATAGCCAGGACATGGAAGCAACCTAGATGTCCATCAACAGACGAATGGATAAGAAAGCTGTGGTACATATACACAATGGAATATTACTCAGCCATTAAAAAGAATTCATTTGAATCAGTTCTACTCAGGTGGATGGAACTGGAGCCTATTATCCAGAGTGAAGTAAGCCAGAAGGAAAAACAACAATACAGTATACTAACATATATATATGGAATTTAGAAAGATGGTAACGAGAACCCTGCATGCGAGACAGCAAAAGAAACGCCGATGTATAGAACAGTCTCGTGGACTCTGTGGAAGAGGGCAAGGGTGGGATGATACGGGAGAATGGCATTGAAACATGTAAATTATCATATGTGAAATCAATCACCAGCCCAGGTTTGATGCTCTGGACTGGTGTACCAGGATGACCCAGAGAGAGGGAATTGGGAGGGAGGTGGGAGGGGGTTTCTGGAAGGGGAACATATGTATACCCATGGCAGATTCATGTCAGTATATGGCAAAACCAACACAATAAAGAAAATTTTAAAAAAAGAAGTAAATATCTCAAAAAATAATAATAATAATAATTAATGGAGCCTGTCACCTCTAGATATCTAAGGACCAGTCACTGAAGAAGAAATCATCAAGAGTCTTATTACCCTGCAAACCCATCTTTACAAGAAACTGATCTTGACTCAGGTCTAGGTTATCCCCAGATCAGAAGTGGAGAAGAGATTTGGTCCAAAGGTAAGGAGACTAATCTTTGTTAATGACACCTTGGTAATAAGAATTCTTTAAATATCCAAGTTTTATGAAGAGGGGCAAAGACGAGAAGAGGTATTACTGGTCTCTGAGACACAAGTACAAAATTTCACCATCCCTACTGAACATTTACACCATTGTATGCCCCTCAGAGTTCATTTCCATTTTCTGCCATTCCTCCAGATAATTGGGTTGTAAACTTCAGGTCATGCCAAATAGCTGATTCAGACAAACTAAAAATCAGATAACAGCCCACCCTGTAAGCCAAAGTCTCATTTTCTTAGAAGCCAGTTGGATGGTTGAAATAGTCTACTGACTTCTAAAATATCTGGTGTAAATATCACAAGGCAGTTAGCATGCTCATGACCTTGTTCTTAAAGAAAATTTCGGAAACCATTCAGGTATCTGGTTTAAACTAATTGGAAATCTAAAAAAGTAAACTAACAAGTAACTAAAGCCATTCTTTAACAGTCTAAAATCATTTATAGAAATATAGGTAGAGTTTTAATTCTACTTTTTCAGCAGTCATTAACTATTCTCAGAGAGGAAGTTAAGTTGAACATGTGGTATGACTCATCAACTTAAAAAAAGGCTGTATTTTTTTTAACAATTTAATTTCACTATGTGCTTGGCAAGATGAAATCACAGTAACAGACTTATTGAAGACTAGCGGGAAAGCAAGTTATCAGAGAAACCAACCCAGAAATATGAAGGAGATGTCCTAGGATTCAATGAAATTCATAAAAAAGCAAAGACACTATAGTATTTTTGACAAAAACTTTCCTGGGAAATAATGAATTCAGTCAAGTTTCAGTTTTCTCTTATGCTCTCTGCTTACCCCCAAACCCTATCATTTCCTTTTCTGAAGTAAAGAATTTTTGCTTTAATAAGTAGAGAAGTGCTGATGAATGTTGTAGGCCTAAGTCAAAATAATATTTATCTGGCAATTATCAAGTATAGGGGACTGCAGAGACAAAACTATTTCCAACAGACGTAAGAAAACAAACATATTTAAAGGACTTGGAGAATAAAATGCTTGAGATTCAAAAGTTTGACTCTCATAGTTTGAAAAACTAGAGAAAAAAAGAAAATGTAAATTGTAAAGAATAAATGATTACTATAATTTATCCCCTGCTATTACAAGAAAATCTTGTTAGGATTTCCCATACACAAGAAAATGTTTTTGCTCATAAAGTCAAGTTCTAAGTAGGAAATAACGTTTTTAAAAATAAAAAGTACTAGTATACTGGGACAAAGTTCATGGCAAAAGATAGGGTTGGCCATGAGATCTCCCATACTTAATGAAATTAGGACTTTTACAGTAAAACAAAACTAAAAACAGCTTTAATTTCCAGGTTCCCAGAGAAATTAAGCATCTAAGTTAGGTACTCAGTACATTCCCAATAACATGAACCCGTGGCAAGATGACATTTAATTCACTGTCTAACCATTTCCATCCCAAACGTTTAAATTTGCTCTTTATTTAACAAAGAACAGCCCTTAGTGCTCAAATCCAGTAATACCCAATCCTTTGTTTTTAGATGGAAAATATCACAGACTGTATTGTCTAATAATCCTTTAATCCATTTTCTTAAAAACCACAAATAAGCTTAAATAAGAGTTTATTGTCTGATGTCACCTTTTCAAAGAATGATATAATCACAGGCAAAGGATGACAGCTGAATGAGAGAGAAAGAGCTAGACTTCCACTAGCTCTTTGTCATATGGGGTTCAAATAATAACAGTAAGTTCTAGTTAAAAGGGAAAAGCTGATAATACAACACTTGGCCCTGTAATAAAAAGGTGTGCCTTATTGCCTAGCTTCTATTTGAATGAAGTTGGTATGGTGATGGTGAAAGAAACAATAAATAGCTAGAGTGGATGCCATATTATCTTGCTAGGGACCTGCATTTACTAGCCAACAGTTATGTATATAGGAGCATAACTAATATTTACATATCAATTTATGATTAAACATTTTCAAATAGATTATTTTATTTAATTTTCATGAGATAGGTTTTAGTTAGGTAATTAATTCCAAGTTTATAAGTAGGAAATGTCAGAACCAGGGCCTGTGGCCCCCAGGCCAGTATAACTTCCACAACACTCACCACCTCTATACAGTTATATAACAAAGACATTCATTGTCTCTACCTCTTTCTCACGTCAGTCCTCATTTCCATTCACAGGAAAAACAATTTTCCATGGGTTCCTTCTTTCTCCAACTTATTCCACAGAGGAGTCAAAAAACTGTCCAGATTCAACTGATCAACTTATTGGTTTAGTCAAAACTCTGATTTAGCTTTTGTTTGCCCTAGTGTGTTTTGTTTTAAAGTAAATACTTCAGCAGGCTGCTTAAGACACTGGTCTCAACTGCCCTGTAAATAAAGAGTCTGGAATCCCTGCCTGAAATACAATGTGTACACCAGGTCCAATTTTGTATGCTGTCACCGAAAATTTCAATGTTTGGGTTTTTGATTTGTAGTCTAATATATACACAAAATGAGAAATTTTTAGACAAAATGAGTACATTACATCTTACCTTCAGTTAGTTAAAACGTTTTCAGATAGATTATTTTATTTAACTTTCATTTTACATTCAGTGGTAATGCATATTCCCACATGCAGGACAGAGACAGCACAAAAAAAGACCTAAAGGAAGTAACCAAGAGTTCACTGAAGCTTCCTCATCAGCTTAGAACAGTTTCTAAATTTGTCTTTTTTGTATGTGCGTGCTGTGCAGAATGAAATTCTGATAGAATAAAGTCATTTGACCCACATGACAAATCTCAGGTAAGCAGGTAAATGATGACTACCATAGCTGGTATTTTCTAAAGGGAGAAAGCCCACCTATAGATGTTCTACTTATTTCATCTACACAACTCCCCTTTGCAACCAGTGGCATCAGTTCTATTTCACACAGAGAAGCAAAGATGAACAATCAAGGGGCATCTATATTTAGCATTTACAGACAGGAAAACTGAGCTGTAAATATTAGAAGTAGACTCAATTCAGAATAGTCAGCAAACTAAGGCTACAAGTCAAATCAAGCTGGCTACCTATTTTTGCATGACTGAACTTAGGATGGTTGAACAAAAAATTTTTACATTTTTAAACGACTGAACAAAAACAATCATATTCATGACACAAAAATTATTTGAAATTCAAATTTCACTGTCTATAAGGTAAATTGTTTTATCAGAACACAGCCATACTTAGCTATGAAGTTCCCCCTGGGCTGGTTTCTTGCCTATGGTGGTAGAGTTGAGTAGCTGGACAGAGACCTACAGCCAACAAGCCTAAGTATCTGGGCCTTCATAGAAAAAAAAAATTGCTGACTCCTTGTTTAGAGCACATCAAATGAATTGCTTGAAGTCATACAGCTAGTAAGTTTCAGAATTAGGCTTGACTGTGATTTCTCTCTCCAATTCGACTACTCCTAGTGATCAGAGTACAGACATTTTTACACAGATTTGTTCACAACTCAGCATCCTAAGGAAACTGTGTTACTCAGGGGGTCCCCCAATCTCACCAGGCTATGGCTAAAAAATAAATGCATATGCCTTTTATTATCCTGTAACAGAATGATTTTCCAGTGTATTAATGCATTTTGCTCCCCATATTTATTTTATTCTTTTCCCACATTAAAAAAATAGCTTGCTGTGTGCTCCTTTGTCTAGAACCAGGAGTTCTGTGTAAGAGCAGAGAAGCAGACCATGAGAAACTTTCTTTCTAGGCTTTCTCATTTCCAAAGCTGAAGTCCTTTGCAGAAAGAAGGTTTCAGAAGATGTCTCTGAGAGGGAGGAGTTTCCTCGTCCCCTGCTGTCCAATCAGCAGCAGGAACCCGTTCCTGCTCCCTTCACCAGAGATGTAGCGGGCAGGATCAGCCACAAGGAATACCAGATGGGTAAGATTCTGAGGACCAGGACTTCAGGCCCTGCCAAGAGTTTCACATACATGTGTGCCTTCAGTGTGAACAAGCCACAGACTTGAGGGGACCAAGCTGACTGGGAAGTCAGGGTCTTGGCATCATCAAATGACAGAAAAGTGTCTCCAGACCAAGAATCCTGGCCTAAAGTCAGGCTAAGGGAAGGTTCAGAATGACTGGGGCCAAGCTTCCTGCCTCCTTGGTGGGATAGGGGTTCAGCGTCAATATTCAGATAATTTATAGAAAATAAAGAAAGAAATATGTGCAGACCTGTGTTTGTAGCCTGAGATTCACTGGAGCTGAACTGTTAAAAGTCTCCATTAAAAATGAGAATGACAAAGACTCCACACCTCCACCCAGAACATCTTGCTGGGGCCAACCTTCCACTGAGTTCTGCTCTCCAGGAAACTTATGAAAATCCCCCCTTGCTGGTGACTCCACGTGTGAATCTGTGGTTCTCACCCTGAACTACTGCAGCTTCAGAGAGGGGCTGTCACATCCAGCCACACTGTGACTGCCTATCAGCACCCCCACCCCAACACACACACCTCCACTCTGATACCCTGATGGGCTCGGTCACAGTCAGAAACATCTCCCTTAACTTCCTGAAGCATAGCCAAATCACACAGTGGTGTTTAACAAAACTTCATTAAATGCTTGGGAATAATCAAGATACACTGCAAAAATTCACATACAGGACTAAACTTAAGATCACAAGTTCTTGTTTGTTCTCGGTAGACGTCCATGTGACAGACCCAATACCCTTGGCATTTCATTACAAACACTCCATTTTCTTCCCCCAGAGAAAGGAGCAGGCCTTAACCTCCTTTCATCCAAAGCTGTTCATTTTGAACCCCAGGATGATTAATGACGACAATATTCTTCTTCTGGAGAAAATTCTACCCCACCCACAGGGTGTGGTCCCACTTCATGGACTGCAACTACATGTCCCTAACACTGGGAATATTTAAGCTTAAATAATACCCTTTGTGGCATTCTAAGAGTCCTATAGATATCTATACTTAGGAGAAAACGGTCTTGATATACACTTCCATATAGAAGGCTAACTATCAACCTGTACTTCTATGTTCACATATACGGTAACTTCATTATCAAGAAGTAAGCATTTGCTTCACATTCTTGTAATTAAATGGCTACTTTTCTGATTCTTCTAATATAAGGGAAGGCTTCTCAATGAAGACAAATGAAAATCATAACTCTACCAATCCAGCTACTAATAACTTATATGGAATTTCTTGCACAAAATCAAAATCTCTTTCTCTGCCATACACCCTCTACCATTCCAAGGACTACACAGGGTGGCAGCACTATAAATCAAAGGAGAAATCTCACCACAATGCCATTTTTGGTTAAGTTACCATTTTTTAAATAGATTAATAACCAGACATATGCTCCCTTGTTCACTCAACAAATATTTACTGAGCACTTACTATGAGTTTGTACTTATTTTATGTTCTATCAATCATGTCAGATGTCTAGATTTGGCCCAAATGTATAAATGGAGTAATAGAGAGTTTATCATTGCCTTAGATATGTTTACTATACCTTTTAAGTTTGTTAAATAGTAAGTTCAAGAAATAACTGGTACTGGGGGAGGTTTTCAACATACAATTTCTTTTCATAAATAAATTTGAAATTGGTTAGAGGGATTTTTTTTTTAACCCTTCATGGATTTTCTTGAGTAGATGAATGATACTTTATAGGGGTGGACAGCTTTCAGAGAGCCAGGTCATGTACAGTCTGCTGCAGACTGGAAGAAGGTCTAGGGATGGAGAAAGGTCGTGGCTCCATTTAAGATGCCAGGAATTTAAATTAATCTAAATATCCCCTGGGGGTTACTCAATCCTACTATTTTTCCATAGAAACTTAGACCCATTCTAAAATGTTGTTCTTGAAACTGCATCTTGATAAAAACTTTAACGAACTGAGATACTGAAGAAAGAAAAATATTTTTTCCTCTTGGTATTTGCTCCACAATTTTGAAATAGAGAATTTAACTCCCAAGACATGAAGCTGTTTGTGAGTCAGGAGTTCAGGCTGTGGAATGGTTATCTGTAATGATGGGAGTTTTTTCACGCCCTCAGATCATACTGAGGGATTCCTGAGACCTACTTAAATGCTGAAGTTGAAAAGTGTAATCTGAGGAAATATATTCCCTTCTGCTTTTTTTTCAGTAAGAACTGAAGAACTCAATGCATACTAAGAAAACAGAATTAGATTTAATGAGAGTCACTGTCTATATTGAAATTTCTTTTCTTCAGCAATTAAAATGAGAAAATAAATACTTACAATATGAACCAAAGACATAGAAAATCTCTTCTGGGTGATGAATCCCAAGAAAATCTGCTCTCCTTAATACTAAGGTTAACCCTGAATGAGTCAAAATATCTGTGATATCTTTCCCCAAGAAAACTATGGTGAATCCCTAGGAGTTCTAAATTATCAACACATAAATGTTACATTGATTTAATTAACTCTCCATAGTAGGAATAAATCCTTTGAGAAAATGAAAAATGCTAAAAATTACTAAGTGGAAAATAGAGAAAGAGGCTATTTATTTTTGGTATTGCTATAGTTGGCATCTTATATTTTTTATGAAATTATGGTTGTTCCAGATGTCTTGGGTAGGTACAATTAACTGTAACAGTTAAATACTAAAACAGGGAACTTCTAATCTGAACTTCTCATCACTTCCCTAGATTAGGGAAAAGAGAGTTAAATGTTTTGTGTATTGCCAGTCAGAGCTAGTGACAGTGAGATTTGTTTAAAATGAGTTTGTGAAATTTTCCCCCAAAATGAAGTTGATTAGAATCTGCCCTTAAGTGAGATAACTTGGTAAATCACATGTCATATATATATATTAGATGCTCATAGATGATTCTTCATTTTTCCTAACGATCTAAGTAGTGTTGGAAGAAAATGAGTAGTATGGCAGTTTTATAAAATAAGCGTCTTAATTTTTCTCCCAGTTCAAGATCACTTTATGAGATTCTTCATTTTGTTACATTTTTAAAGAATTTTATAGAATTTCAGTCAGTTGGATAATGAAATGACACTGACATACCTTTCTCCTTGACAGCATCCACATGTGATTAAAACAACTTTTATTTCAAATGCATTTTAAAAGTATGCAATACTTTCCCATTTCCAACAAGAGATTTTAATAAGTAATATGTATATAATACCTAATCTGTAAAAAAAAAAAAAAAAGCCATTCAAAGACAGACAAATCAAACTGGATTTTTAAAACTAACTCAAAGGAAAGCAGGAAAAAGAAAATACCGTAAACAAAAAGAAAATTTAAAAACAAAATAGAAGTATTAAACCCTAACACAGTAACAATTCTATATAAATATGAATTAAGACACAAGGAATCACAGTAGATTTAGACCATGACCCAGGTATATGCTGCCTCTGAGAAAACTATTTGAAATATAACATAGGCAGGTTGAAAACTTAAAATGTAAAAAGATATTTTATGCAAACACCTGAAAGAGGAAAGAAGCAATGGCTATATTAACATCAGATAAAGTAGACTTCAGAGCCAAGAAATTTACCAGAGTTGAAGGGATACATATATTGTGATAAAAGAATCAGTTCACCAACAAGATATAGTAATGCTATATATATTGGCATATACAACAGAGCTGCAAAATATCTGAAACAAAACATGACAGAATTGAAAGGGAAATAGACAAATTCACAACTGTAGTTGAAGATTTCAAAACCCTTCTTTCCACAGTTGATAAAACAACTAGAAGGAAAATCAGCAATTGTATAGAAGAACTGAACAATATCATTAACCAAAAGCATCTAATCAATACTCACAGAACTTTCCATTCAACAAGAATAAACAGTAGCAAGATAGACCACATCCTAGGCCATAAAAGACATCTCATCAAATTTAAAAGGACTTAAACGGAGTGTTCCCTGGCCACTAAGAAATAAGACTAGAAATCAAATAATGAAATGATAATAGAAAAATCTCCAACTTGGACAATAAACAATAAGCTTCTAAATAATCCATAGGATAAAGAAGTCCCAAGAGAAATTTTAAAGTACATTAAATGAAAATGAAAATAAACATATCAAAATTTGTGGAACATTGCTAAAGCAGTACTGAGACAGAAATTTATAACATCAAGAATAAATATTTAAAAAGAGGAAAAGTCCAAAACCAAAAATTAAGTTTCTTATGAGGAACCTAGAAAAAGAATGAGCAAAATAAACCCAAAGTAAGCAGAAGGAATAAAGTAATAAACAGCAGAAATAATTGAAATTTAAAAAAGAAAATGTAGGAGAAAATCAATAAAATCAAAGGCATGGTTTTTCAACATACTGACATAATTGACAATTTCTACAAGTCTGACAAAGATAAAAGAAAGGAGATACAATATATCGGAACAAAACAGTTGCTTTCCATGTGGACATCAAAGGAAAGTAAGAGAATCTGCACACCAAAATCTGACAATGTACAAGAAATGAACCAATTCCTTAAAAATTTTCAAACCACTACAACTCAGTCTATGTGAAATTATTTGAATAATGCTATAAATATTGAGGAAATTGAATTAATAATTTTAAAACAAAATATCTCCAGGCCCAGTGATTTCACCAGTGAATTCTAAATATTTAAAACATGTATCAACACCAATTTTATGTAATCTCTTCCAGAATTTAGAAACAAGTGTATCAGACAGGGTTCTCTGGAGAAACAGAACCAGTTAGGGGGGGGTGGGTGGGTGGGTGTGTATGTGTGTGTGTGTGTGTGTGTGTGTGTGTGTGTGTGTGTGCGCGCGCGCGCGCGCGCGCGCGTGTGTACAGATAGCATGATACATAGATGTGTGTGTGTGTGTGCATGCATTCATGGAGACAGAGAGCAAGAGCAAGAGCATGCAAGAGAGAGATTTATTTTTAAGAAATGGGCTCTTGTGAGAGTATCAGGACTGGGAAGCCCAAAATCTCCAGGAAAGAATCAACGTTGTAGTTTAAGTTCCAAGGCAGTGTGTTGATAAATTTCCCAAGGGAAGTCAACATTTTTCTATTAAGGTCCTCAACTGCTTAGATGGGACTCACTCATAATATAGAAGGTAATCTGCTTTACTAACTCTGCTTATATAAATGTTAATCTCATTTCAAAAAATACTTTCACAGAAATATCTAGAATAATGTTTAACCAATTATTTGGGTACCGCGGCCTAGCCAAGTCAACACATAAAAACAATTATCACAAGGAAAGAATACTTTCCAACTCATTTTATAAAGTTAGTATTACCCTGATGTCCAAACCAGAAAAAGAAAACTAAGACTAATATCCCTCATAAATACAAACTCAAAATATTTTAACAAGACTTTAGCAATACAATATTCACCAAAAATGAGAAACAATTCTATATCATGAACTAGAGAGGTTTATTCCAGAGATCCAAGACTAGCTCAATACTCAAAACTAAATCAATGAAATCTACCGTATTAACTAGCTAAAGAAGCAACATTACTTAACACATCAATGGATGCAGAAAAAGCATTTGACAAAATTCAATACCCTTACATAATTTTAAAACTCTCAGAGAAATAGTGATAGAAGAAAACTCGTTCAACTTACTCTCTCATAAAGAACTGTCTTGATGAAGAACATCTACAAAAAACTTACAGGTAACATTACACTTAATGATAAAAGACTGAATATCATCCCTCTAAGATTGAGAACAAAATGAGGATGTCTAATCTTACCACTCTTATTTAACACAGTGCTGGAAGTTACGGTCAGTGCAACAAAGCATGGAAAGGAAATAAAAGTCATACAGATTGGAAAGGAAGAAATAAAACTGCCCCAAATTACAGATGTGTAGAAAATCCCAAGAATCTAGAAAAAACTTACAGGAATAATAAGTGAGTTCAACAAGATTTCAGGATATAAGATAAAAATACAAAATTAATTGTATTTGTATGTAGTGGCAATGAATATGTAATTAAAACACTGTAATAAAAAATGCAATACCATTTACAATCCTTTCATTCTCTAAAATAAATCTTCCAGTGTACATCTAGCAAAACACATACAGGGCTTTTATACTAAAAACTGTAAAATGCTAATAAAAGAAATCAAAGAAGATCTAAATAAATGGAGAGCATATTGTGTTTAGATTGGAAGACTCAAGACAGTAAAACACCAGCTTTTCCCAAAATAATATAAAGGTTTAACATAATTCCTATCAAACCTCAGCAATTCTTTTTGTCTATATAGAAAAGATTATTCTAAAATTTATATGTACAGGCAAAGGAACTAGAACAGTTAAACAACTTGAAAATATTTGAAGTAATAATGACAGAACTTTCAAAATTAATGATAGACACCAAATCACCAGACCCATGAAGCTCAGAATATGCGAAGCAGGTTAAATGCAAAACATATACACATTTATGCATGTGCATATTCAAACTCCAAAACAGCAGATGCAGAGAAAATCTTTAATGAAACCAGATGGAGGGAAAAAAAATATCTTACCGGTGTAGGAACAAGGATAAGGATTATATTGGACTTCTTGTCAGAAACTATGCAAATATAAAGTTAAATATTCCAAGTGTTGAAAGAAAAAAGCCATCAACCTGGAATTTTTTTTATCAGTGACATAATTCTTCAAAAATAAAGGAGAAATACTCTCAGAAAAGCAAAATTAGAGAAATAGAGGACAGATTAGTGGTTGCCAGATATTAAGGGTCAGGGAAGAAAGTGCATGTGGTTAGAACAGGACACCGTGAAGATCTTTGCAGTGATGGAAATGTTTTGTACCTTGACTGAATCCATGTCAATATCCTGGCCATGATATTATACTGCCGTTTTGCAAGGTGTTGCCACTTGGGAAACTGAGTAAAGGATACATACGATCTTTGTTATTTCTTATAGCAGCATGTGAATCTACAATGATCTCAAATAAAAAATTTAATAGGGAAAGAAGTCGGCTGCTCAGGATTGTTTCTTCTTTATCCTTATCCTAGGGTTGATGCCAACAAGTTCTGAGAAGAGGTAGGGGTAAGCAGATGGCTCCTGTGCAGCAGTGGGCAGCAGGTGTCTGTTCATGTGCCAGGCCCATGCTACCTTCCTGCTCCAGTTATGACTCATTCGATCTTATTCTCATGGTGTGTGGAGGAGCTGCACACCTCGACCTGGCTTCCGCATAGCATCCTGGTGTCCACCTGCTAACATGTGGCCCCAATCCCTTGGTCATGATGGGACCCCTCATTCCTGCCCCAGGACCAACAGAACCTAGAGGCTTCCCTCGGCTTACATCAGTGATCTGCTCTTGGGGGACTTCTGAATGCCTTTGCTCACAATTTCAAGTGTGCACAGAACTGAGAAGATGTCTCTGCCCCTCCTGCTAATACACTGTGCCACGAGCTTTCATCTATACCAGCCATCTGTCACATCAGAGTGGCATGGGAGGGAGGGGTCACTTCCCTGAGAATTGCTGACCCCTGGTCCAAATTCTGGTCATAGGTTTCTATCTTCCAAACTGCACTTTTAACAAGGGGTTTCCTCATAGCCATGTTCTCCCGCCTTCACCACAAGAGAAACTGGTTCTACAAGGATGCCTGTGAATTTGTCCATCTTCCATTTAAACCAATAGTTTTGAAACTAAGAACCGAGAATATGCCACCTTTGACATTCAGGTTTCATAACATCTTCCCTTCTCCAAAGCAATGTGCAATTTATATCTAACTTATTTGGGCTGAAGGGAAATATATGTGGGCAACCAAGCAAAGAGAAGAGATTTTAAACAGCCTGGCAAATATGACCCAGCAATCCCACTGCTGGGCATACACACCAAGGAAACCAGAATTGAAAGAGACACATGTACCCCAATGTTCATCGCCGCATTGTTTACAATAGCCAGGACATGGAAGCAACCTAGATGCCCATCAACTGATGAATGGATAAGAAAGCTGTGGTACATATACACAATGGAATATTACTCAGCATTAAAAAAAAAATTCATTTGAATCAGTTCTACTCAGGTGGATGGAACTGGAGCCTATTATCCAGAGTGAAGTAAGCCAGAAGGAAAAACAATACAGTATACTAACACATATATATGGAATTTAGAAAGATGGTAACGAGAACCCTGCATGCGAGACAGCAAAAGAAACGCAGATGTATAGAACAGTCTCGTGGACTCTATGGAAGAGGGCAGGGGTAGGATGATATGGGAGAATGGCATTGAAACATGTTAATTATCATATGTGAAATCAATCGCCAGCCCAGGTTTGATGCTCGGGGCTGGTGCACCGAGATTTCCCAGGGGGAGGGAGTCGGGAGGGAGGAGGGAGGGGGGTTCTGGAGGGAGGACATATGTATACCCATGGCGGATTCATGTCAATGTATGGCAAAACCAACACAATAAAGAAAATTTTAAAAAATTAAAAAATAAACAGCCTGGCAAAAAAGGACAAACACATCAATGAACACGTTCGGGTGAGGGGTTACATCCACAGTAAGGAATCTATGCATTGTGTGAACAGCCACACTCCCAAGGCACCCCTCCACCCCGCTCCCAGCATGCTGGGCTTTGGCTGATGGGTTTCCACCGTGAACTCTGCAGACAATTTGTTTCCAAAGATAACACAAACCTGCCATGGACCTTAAGACTCAAGAGGCTCTTTGGAAATACTTCTTAATGTGAATGTTTTCATATTAAAGAAAAAGGAAGACATATATGGCAGGGGAATAAAAAAAAGAAAAAAGTACAGGAAAACCTTGAACAGAAAACCTGAGGGAAATGGATCGTTTGCAAACCCTTGTCTTAATTTTATCTTCACAAGAGAGCGTCCTTCCTCCTTTGCTCTCTGCTGTTCACCTACTTCCTGATAACTTTCACTTCACTGAAGCCCTGTTTCCACACAGACCCCTGTGAAGCCATCTTGTTGCACACACAAAGATCCTTTTCAAAAGCTCAGTGCTGGCAGTATGCTTGTTTGATACTCAGAGGCTGCTTGTTAAGTGGCTTCACATCCTGGTGCACAGAGCACTATAGATAATTAACCTTGCGAATTCCTTATAAACATCCCAGCCAATGTCTCCTTGGTCAAAGATTTCAAACACAAGAAAATCTTTTGTGCGAACAGGAAACTGATTGGCGTACTTACTGTTAACTAGACAAACAACTGCAAGTGAATTGCATTTGTTCTCTTGGCAGCTCTGTTTCTACAAAGAGGCTTAACTAGAAGATTAAAACAAATTCTATCTTAAAATATTGAGCTGTAAAATCATACACCTGCTCAGAGTTCAAAGGACCGTGGTCTTATTACAGGTTGTATAAGCATCTGGAAAGTTTTACACAGAAAAACGGTTCATAGTAACAAACCTGGACATCTTGGGCAAACCTTCCCAAGTCCAAGGTTTCCTGGGCTGGCAGATTGAAAAGAGAAGGCCAAATTTATCAGCTTCCTCAAGGAAAGCCAGTTGGACTGACAAGCGTGCAGAGCTTTATAAACTTGCACAGTATCATTGCTGCAAGGAAAATGTTAAGTTCTTACAAGGGCAGGGAAAACATGAAGCTACTTTTGGATTCTATGTCAGAAGGGTTTTGCTAATTCCAGAATAATTATGGTTATTAAGAAAAATACAGTTTCCTGGCCTATATGGTGATTATCCTTTGTTGTTGTCGAGTCACTAAGTCATGTCTGACTCTTCCGCGACCCCATGGACTGCAGCCCGCCAGGCTACTCTGTCATGAGATTTCCCAGGCAAGAATACTGGAGTGGGTTGCCATTTCCTACTCCAAGGAATCTTCCAGATCCAGGGATCAAACCCACATCTCCTGCTTTGGCAGGTGGATTCTTTACTGCTGAGCCACCAAGGAAGCCCAATTACTCTTTATTTTCCATCAGAGATAAGTATGGGCCAAGAGAATAGAAGTAGATGGAGGTACATAAGAGAAATTTTCGAAAGGCCGTGAGCTGTTTAAGTTTTCACCAAGATTGAAACTTTCTGGGAGACTGCCCACACACAAGATAAAAATTAATATGATCCAGGGGTGCAGAAAGTGATGCAAGGAGTGGTGTTGAGAAAATGACTGTTTTTATTACTACCTAAAATTTTCAAAGGAATGACCTAATGCTGCACAGAATGAATAGACCACCTCTTAGAGGAGAGTTGGGCCTATTTTTTTAACCTAAAGCAGGAAGGGCTCCTCCTGGGCTCTGTCCTGAAGCTGCTCTGGGCCCCCTGCCAAGGATTGCTTATTAGGCCCCTACTGCTTTTATGTCCTCACCCAACCGCTTTGCCTTCTGCCCTCACTCCTTTTCTCTATAACATAACTCCTACATGTTACGTGATAGAAGTGACTTGCATTCCCCGGCTACCTGCTTAGAGTAGGGAAGATCACCTTGGGCTGATGTGAAAATCAGTTGCTGGCTTTGTCTTCAAGACACAGACACACATAAAAATCCACTAAAAATTGAGACAAGGCTGGGCGTTTCTTGGGCTCTAAAGGATTGCATTTCTCTTGAAGTGAAGTGAAGTGAAAGTCACTTAGTCATGTCTGACTCTGCCACCCCATGGATTGTATAGTCCATGGAATTCTCCAAGCCAAAGTACTGGAGTGGGTAGCCTTTCCCTTCTCCAGGGGATCTTCCCAATCCAGGGATCGAACCCAGGTTTCCCAGACTGCAGGTGGATTCTTTACCAGCTGAGCCACAAGGGAAACCCAAGAAAAGGGTAGCCTATCCCTTCTCCAGTGCATCTTCCTGATCCAGTAATCAAACCAGGGGCTTCTGCATTGAAGGCGGATTCTTTACCAACTGAGCAAGAAACAAATTGACTTTAGGAACTTGAATCATTCCTGTGGATCCTTCCTCTGGGCTGTGCTAGCACATGGGTCACTGTGGGCTTGATGCCAGTAATTGTCCTCTCTGGGCAGTAGAATTCACACAGTGTCCACTTGCAACTTTCAACCTCTCACAGAATAAGGAACCAGATCTCCCAGTAAATGGTCTTCCTTCCTTTCAGGGAAAGAATTATGTCTTAATTACTCACTTTCCAGTGAAATTTTCTTTATAAAAGCTCCCAAGATTAAGCCTCTTGGCAGTTCCTCATCCATTTTAGCAGAGGTTTCAAGCCGGCTGAACTAAAAAACACATTATTACTCTGTTGCTCTCTCTCAAGTTCCCTGTTTCTCCAAATGTCTGTTGTACTTCTGAGTCACTCAGTTCAGTTGTTCAGTTGTGTCCGACTCTTTGTGACCCATGGACTGCAACATGCCAGGCCTCCCTGTCCATCACCAACTCCAAAAGCTTGCTCAAACTCATGTCCATCAAGTCAGTGATGTCATCCCACCATCTCATCCTCTGTGGTCCCCTTCTCCTCCCACCTTCAGTCTTTCCCAGCATCAGGGTCTTTTCCAAGAAGGAGTCAGTTCTTCGCATCAGGTGGCCAAAGTATGGGAGTTTCAGCTTCAACATCAGTTCTTCCAATGAATATTCAGGACTGATGTCCTTTAGGATGGACTGGTTTGATTTCCTTGTAGTCCAAGGGACTCTCAAGAGTCTTCTCCAAACACCACAGTTCAAAAGCAACAATTCTTCGGCGCTCAGCTTTCTTTATAGTCCAACTTGCACATCCATACATGACTACTGGAAAAACCATAACTTTGACTAGATGGACCTTTGTCACCAAAGTAATGTCTCTGTTTAACAAATATGCTGGGTAGGTTGGTCATAGGTTTTCTTCCAAGAAGCAAGCATTTTTTAATTTCATGGCTGTACTCACCATTTGCGGTGATTATGGAGCCCAAAAAAGTAGTCTCTCACTGTTTTCATTGTTTCCCCATCTATTTACCATGAAGTGATGGAACTGGATGCCATGATCTTAGTTTTTTGAATGTGTTTTAAGCCAGCTTTTTCACTCTCCTCTTTCACTTTCATCAAGAGGCTCTTCAGTTCTTTGCTTTCTGTCATAAGGGTGATATCATCTACGTATCTGAGGTTATTGATATTTCTCCCAGCAATCTTAATTCCAGCTTATGCTTCATCTAGCCCAGCATTTCTCATGATGTACTCTGCATATAAGTTAAATAAGCAGGGGGACAATATACAGCCTTGATGTTCTCCTTTCCCTATTTGAACCAGTCTGTGGTTTCATGTCCAGTTCTAGCTGTTGCTTCTTGACTTGCATACAGGTTTCTCAGGAAGCAGGTAAGGTGGTCTGGTATTCCCATCCCTTGTGGCTCAGCTGGTACAGACTCTGCCTGCAATGCAGGAGACCTGGGTTTGATCCCTGGGTTGGGAAGATCCCCTGGAGAAGGGAAAGGCTACCCACTCCAGTATTCTGGCCTGGAGAATCTGAGCCACTAAATGTATTTAATATTATAATCCAGCTAAAACCTCTAAAAATAAGACTTGCAGGGTTTAGCTCAAGTGAGTACAATCACGACAGTTTCGTGTAATGTGACTGACTGGAGTTCCCCTAGCTTTTGCTGTAGAACTCTGTCCAGCCTGAGCTCCTCTCTGGGAAGCAAGACCTGCACATCACCACACTGCCCTCTCATCTGTTTCCTGCTAGTTCAGCAGGCAGCATGGCACCTACATTCGAATCAGGATTGCCCTACTTCCTGGCCATGTAACCTCGGGGATCATTCCCTTTACCTCTCCAAGCCTTGGATTCTGGCTTAGCACCGTGCTAAACCGTCTTATCTGGTCTTCCTTTCTGGAGTTTCCCTTGGAGTCAGAGGCCATTTCCCTCAGAACTGAAAAAGACAAAGCAATGCCACGCAACCAACAAAGAACTGATGCCTGTTCCTTGACCCTCCCTTTATAAGATTTCCTATTTCCTGCTGCAGCTGCTGAAATTAGAGATTCACTGACTTGAACAGTTGCTACTGACTCACTTCTCATCTTCCTGTGACATCAACAATACTTACTATATATGTATGTGGAGACAGAGAGAAGGAAAGAGGGGAGAGGTACCTAACATGGGGTGATGAAAACTTAATAAATGTTGTATGAATGAATTAATGCTACTAAATGAAAACCTGGTAGAATTTTTTAATAACTAAGATGGACACGTCTGGACCCCCAGATGTATAATTTAACAAGACATTTTTCAACATCCAACACTAAAATTCACGGTGACCTCCTGGCTGCACTGAAAAGATTTCATCTTTTGAACAGGAATGTTCACATGCCCATTAGGCTTTCCTATCAACAGTGTTCAGTGATGAACCCAGGCAGGCCTGATCTTCCTGGTTACAGGAAGGTCAATTTGCCCAGTCTGTGCCATTCATCAGGCATTTCGTCATACCTCGTGGCAAAGGCTAAATTTATGCTCGAGTAAAGAATGATAGAACCAAATCCCACATATGAAATTGTTAGAAAACACTACAAGTATAAAAACTGACAACAAGTACTATTTCAAATGATTATAGTGAAGATTAGATGAGATCAAATAAGCACCT
The DNA here is from genome assembly GCA_007570785.1 of Antilocapra americana. Lineage (NCBI taxonomy): Eukaryota > Metazoa > Chordata > Mammalia > Artiodactyla > Antilocapridae > Antilocapra > Antilocapra americana. The sequence continues at coordinate 23,565,420 of ML661896.1, forward strand.
AAATTACTGAGCACAGAGCTTAGCCCATGGTAAGCACTCAGTAAACACAAGCTCTTGTTATTTTTACTAAAGTTTAATAGCATTTGAAATCTCAGAGACTGAAACCAAGCTAAAAATATGCAGTAACATTCATAAATATGTCAATACTAAGGACAAGTGTCTGCTGTCTGTTAATATCCTGTCGTTGTAAACATCCATCATGGTAGGGATCTCTGGACAGAGGGTCTGAGGGAGGGAACTGGATGCCTGTGACTCACTGAGGAAGTACTCTTCAGGAAAAACCTGTAAAAGGGGTGAGGAAAGTTAGAGAGCAGAGGATGATAAGCTAAGCAAGGATGTGGTCTCAGATGAAGTCCAGTCTTGAGTCAAGCTACAGGGAGGCTCTGGAACTTAAAACCGAACACAGAGTCATCACCCACTTAGGCAAGGAGACTGGTCTTTCGTATTTCCATGTTCATCAGTAATTTGCTGTGGGCTGCTCTCCTCCTCACCCCCTAGACACACACAAAAGATGGGGCATGATCTACAGGACAAGGCAGCCTCCTTCAGCTGAGGGCAGTTCTCCAGAAAGGACAGCCCATAGCAGCCACCACCCACAGCAGCTGAGGCATGTTTACAAACAGATGTGGTAGACTGCTGGCAAAAATTAGGCCAATTATTCTCCTTTCTATATCCATGTCCCTTGCAATGGAACTGTCTGGCCTCACACCTTTTGCATCTGAACTGGCCTCATGACTTATTTAAAATTAATTCCCATCATTTTTTTTTATTGAGGATAATTGCTTTACAGAATTTTGTTGTTTTCTGTCAAACCTCAATATGAATCAGCCATAGGTATACATATATCCCCTCCCCTTTGAACCTCCCTCCCATCTCCATCCCCATCCCACCCCTCTAGGTTGATACACAGCCCCTGTTTGAGCTTCCTGAGCCATACAGCACATTCCGTTGGCTATCTATTTTACATGTGGTAATATGAGTTTCCATGTTACTCTTTCCATACATCTCACCCTCTCCTCCCCTCTTCCCATGTCCATAAGTTTATTCTCTATGTCTGTTTCTCCACTGCTGCCCTGTAAATAAATTCTTCAGTACCATTTTTCTAGATTCCATATATGCGCTTTAGAATACGATATTTATCTTTCTCTTTCTGACTCACCTCACTCTGTATAATAGGTTCTAGGTTCATCCACCTCATCAGAACTGACTCAAATGCATTCCTTTTTATGGCTGAGTAATATTCCATTGTGTATATGTACCACAACATCTTTATCCATTCATCTGTCAATGGACATCTAGGTTGCTTCCATGTTCTAGCTACTGTAAATAGTGCTGCAATGAACAATGGGATACATGTGTCTTTTTCAATGTTGGTTTCTTCAGGATATATCCGTAGGAGTGGGATTGCTGGGTCATATGGTGGTTTTATTCCTAGTTTTTTAAGTAATCTCCATGCCGTCTTCCATAGTAGTTGGATCAATTTACATTCCCTCCAACAGAGCAAGAGCATTCCCTTTTCTCCACACCCTCTCCAGTATTTAGTGTTTGTAGACTTTTTGATGATGGCGATTCTGACCAGTATGAGGTGATAACTCATGGTTTTGATTTGCATTTCTCTAATAATGAGCAATGTTGAGCATTTTTTCATGAGTTTGTAACATCTGTATGTCTTCTTTGGATAAATGTCTGTTTAGGTCTTCTTCAAACTTTTTGATTTAGTTGTTTGTTTTTCTGGCATTGAGTTTTCTGAGCTGCTTGTATATTTTGGAAATTAATCCTTTGTCAGTTGTTTCATTTGCTATTATTTTCTCCAATTCTGAGGGTTGTCTTTTCACCTTGCTTATAGTTTCCTTTGCTGTGCAAAAACTTTTAAGTTTAATCAGGTCCCACTTGGATTTAATCTGTAGCTTGTACAGTTGGTGGGAAGGTTTGGGGCCTTCTTCCTTAGCCACACTGCCCCCTGGGTTTCAATTGTGGTTTTATTTCCACCTCTGCATGTGAGTTATCCACTGGGGTTTGCTCCTGAGGCTGCCCTGGAAGAGTTGGGTTTGCCCCTGTGAGGGCCAGGTGTGGAGATGGTGCAGCTGCTTGGGTCTCGGGGGTTCTGGAGACACCAGGTACTCAGGGGAGTTGGTGGCTAGGGCAGCAGGAAATATAGTGCTCTAGAAGGGTATGGGAATCAGTATTGGTCAATACGCTCCAGTTTTCTTGCCTGGAGAACTCCCCTCCCTCACAGAGAAGCCTGGCAGGCGGTAGTCTACAGGGTTACCAAGAGTCAGACACTACCAAAGTGACCCTGCACACTTAGATGAAAGACTTTTTCTGCCTGGGGCAGCTCTGCCCCAGTGAGAGCTGAGTGTGAAGGTGGCATAGCTGCTTGGCTTGTGGGGACCCTGGCAGCGCCTAGTGTGCAGGAATGTGGACTGCCTCCGCTGCAGGAGTTACGGCCCTATCAGAGTCTTTTTTTGAGCCTCCTGTAGCTGGCCATCAGAAGGCCTCTTTGGCCAGTCTTTCTCTGTAGCTCTGCCCATGTAGGCACTTAGAGGGCTCCCTTGCCTGGGGTCCTTCTCTGTTGTTCAGAGCATCAGGCACATAAAGGGCCCCCCACTGGCTGGGGTCATACTCTATAGTTCGGCACATCAGGCACTCCAAGGGGCACCCTGGGTGGGGTCCTACTCTGCAGTTCAGTGCATCAGGCATTGATGGGCCAGCCTCTCTGTTGTTCAGCTGCCGATGCTGGTGTGTTGGGGGAAAGAGGCTATGGTGATGGCTCCACCCCTTTGCATGACTCAGCAGTATCGCCTTGCTTCCATGGCTGACCGGCTTTCCTCCACAGGCATTTCCTACCACAATCTTCTCCCTCATATCGCCTCAATCCATCTCTCCACAGTCAACAGCAGCCCTCGCCCTGGGATTGCTCCAAAATCCCTAAACTCCAGCTTCCAGCTGCTGCACCTTCCAGGGGAACCTGTGTCCCTGCCTGGGGTATGTATGGCAGCGGCAAGGACTGTCTGATTCTCATTCCATTTAGGCTGCCACACATCAGCTGTTTCACTCTCAGCCTTAAGTGTCTCTCCTCTGACTCAGACAATTGCCCCAGTGTGGGGATCAACCTCCTGCTTCAGTTCCCCTCCCCACTGAGGGCAGGTCTAGTCCTACTAACACTCCTGTTTTTCGCTCTAGATCCTTCATCATAACGAGTTTTGCATGGGTCTATGTATTTTTTTCCCCCTGGTCAGGTACTCCTGTCTGCTCTCAGCTGGAGTTCTGCATGCATTTCTGTGTCTCAAGGTGTATTCCTGATGTATCCATGAGGAGAGATGTAATCCACGTCCACCTACTCCTCCACCTCTTGTTCTCTCCCCATCTTTTTATAGTTTATTTACAGTATTAGGTTAGTTTCAGATGTATAATATAGCGACTCAAATTTTTTATAGATTATACTCTATTAAAAGTTACTATAAAATATTGGCTATATTCCCTGTGTAGTACAATCTATCATTGTAGTTTATCTTAGACATAATAGTTTATAGCCTTAATCTCCTATTTTTTCTTTCCCCTTCTCCCCTTCTCTCTCTCCACTGGTAACCAGTTTATTCTCTGTGAGTCTGTTTCAATTTTCTTATATTTATCCATCTGTTTTTTTATCCATCTATTTTTTTAGATTTCATTAAGTGGTGACATATACTATTTGACCTTCTCTGTCTGACTTATTTTACTAAGACCCTTTAAGTCAATCCATTTTGTTGTAAATGGCAAAATCTCATTCTTTTTTCATGGTTGAGTAATGTTCCATTGTATATATGTACTGTAGCTTCTTTATCTATTCATCTGTTGATGGACATTTACGTTGCTTCCATATCTTGGCTATCATAAATAATGCTGCTATGAATATTGGAGTGTAGTTTTTTTTTTTGCATGTGTATTTTTGAATTTTTCTTCATTTTCTTTGGATGTATACCCAGTCATTGAATAGCTAAATAGTTCTATTTTCACTTTTGAGGAAACTCCAAACTGTTTTCCATAGTGGCTGCACCAATTTACATTCCTACCAATGGTATACTAGAGTTTGTTTTTCTCTATGACTTATTATGACTAATGAAGTACAGTCAAAGTGATGTTACGCCAATTCTAATTACAGAGCTCAAGAGACCTGGTGAGTTTTCACTTCTTTTTCTGAAGCTCAGATGCCACCATATAAACAAGCCTGGGTTGGCCTGTTGGATGATAAGACATCACTCCAGCCAAGAGCCAGCCAGCCAACCATCAGACACTCGAGGAGTCAACGTCCAGTCAACTCCCAGACTGAAAATAGACACTTGACTGAGCCTAGGTGAGATCAGCTGAGTCTGGACAAATCAGCAGAACTACTCAGCTGGATAGTAGACTTGGGAGCAATAATAAATGGTGGTTGTTTTAAGTCAATGATTTTGACTAAAGTCAATAAATCTCCTAAAACCATAGTAGATAACTGATATAATTGATTAAAAGGGAATCTGAGCAGAAATATGGCATTAATGAAAGTGATCAAGCATCTTAAAGCAATAATTTATATAATTTCACATTAAATTGTTTTCCTCAAGGGAGATTTTTAAAGGAATAATCAGCCTTAGGGACTTTTAAAAATAAGAACCTAATCTGTCACTATCAGGCACATTTTTTTCCAAATAAATATTGAATCCAATGATTATGGTCTAGTTTAATTCCTATCTAGTTTCAAGGATACACACCTAGACTTAAAATCAGCTTTGGTCTAAGGATACTGATCTTACCTCAATCATTAAAGAAACCCACATGATGTATACTCAAGAGAAGGAATTTCAATGTTTGAGGACTTAGTTCTTGTCTAAATCAACTTCCTCATGTGCTAAATATGGATAACACTACATATCCACTGAGAAAATTTGTCACGTTTCAAATGAAACATCAACATTCAATTCTAGGTAAAGTTAAAGTGCTGGACAAACATAACTGAATTCAAAGGAACCTAATCTGTATAACCTCCTTGAAAACTCTGGGTGAAAAGATAAACAACCAGGAGTCCTTCTTGTATAAAGTTCTTGAAACTTCCTGAGATAAATGTCAAGTAGATTTCAAGACACAAGTTCAATGTTTGAACCTTTGTGATTATATTCCCTAAAAAGTGAGAAAGGGTGGTCTTTAAATTCTCACTCTGAGGAGGACAACATCTGAAACGTATGTCAGCAGGGAATTCTGACTGACCATGAGCAGGGACGAGTCTGTGGGGCATAGCTGAGAATACTTCTGACCCGACCTTAAGACATTTGTTCTAAATTCTTCAACAAAGGGAACAATAAAGTGGAAATGTCCTGGTTACATATAGAAGGCCTTAACAAAGAGTTGACTTTACAGTTCAGGTTGGATAACTGAATACAAGATTTACTCTAAAAAATCCCATTAAAATGACGGAAAAAGTATATATACATATTTTAAAAATCAATCTCAGAGCAGTGAATTTGAAAGAGATGCCACCAACTGGGTTTCTGGAGAATATATAGCTGTTCAGACCAGACTGCAAGTCTAGAAGAGCTAAGGAAGTCACAATCTCTTACAAAAGAAACAGAAGGTCAGTATGTTTTCCCAAGGGTGCCCCCAAAATAATCCAAAGAGCAGAAACAGTGGGAATTAGGGGAAAGAGCAGGATAGAGACATTTGGTGAGGTGATTCATTAAGAATGCCAGTGTTTACATCAGGACGCATGCACATCCCTGTCATCCCGAAGGAAGAGGTTACTTACAGCTATAGACTCTTGACTGGTCTGCAGAGTCAAAACATGAGGGTGGCTCTCTAAAGTGGGATTTGAGGCATAGGAAATTCCAGAGAGCCTGAGGCTGGAAGAAGCAGTGCTATAGATGGGCAGCGGTCGCTGGAGGGAGTGGACTCCTGGTGCTCTGGTTCCACCCACACTTCCCCACCTCCCCACTCCCCCTAACTACTGGAGTGGGTTCTTGTAATGAGAACCTGTTTCAGTGGTATACAAACAGCAGTTTTCGTTTCTGGTAAGACACAGCTAAGGATAACAGAATGTCTATATGTTTGAGGAAAACCAAGAGAAAAGACATCAAATAGAACTTAATACTAATAAGTTCTAAACTCGGTAGAAGAATGAACCCCTGCGGAAATGAGGGAATCACAGCAAATGAAATAAAACTGCAAAATAATATAAACATGGGAAATTAAAACTGCAAAATAAACATAATTAATTTTCTCAAATTGGTTGAAAGGGATATTGTGTTCAAACAAAATAATAGATTGCAATGAAAAAGCAACAAGGGATATCTCCAAAGTTAAAAATATGATGAAAATATGATGGTCCAAACAGCAAAATGCACCTCGTGCAACAGATAACCAGCTGGAAGATGGAAGCAAGCAATTCTCCTACCATGTAATGCATTAAGCAAGAGGAGAAAATGTGGGGGCAAATCTAAAGAACATGAGGAAGAGATCTGGGAGAACAATCACCTATGTGGTAAGAATTCTAAAATGCAAAATAAAGAAAAAGAGAAAGAATAAAATCAGCAATACAGTAAAATGTTCTTATCAGATCTTCAAATGAAAAACTCCAAATAAAAAAAAAAATCCACTAAACTCACTCTGGGGAGATTTCAGAACTCAAACACTAAAGAGACTTTCCCTAAAACACATCCCAGAGACCAAGAGTTCCTTATCAATAAGGAAACAGAATTAGATCAACATTCTGAACCTAGAATTCTAGGTTTCTGGATCATTTATTTTAAATTTTAATATTCTCTTATAAATGTTTTTAAGACTCTGAATTTTCTTCTGCCTATTGTTTTGACCAAATTCTCTAAGTCATGTTCTCTCCTGTGATTCAACTCTAACTTGCTTATACTTTTGGTTTTTGCTTTCAATTTTACTCACATTTTATTATGGAAAGAACCTTAGTAATTTCAAGCGAATGGGTTATTTTTGCTTTTTTGTTAATAATTATGTATCAGAGTTATAAAATCATAGCTGAAATAACTTATCCAGTTTGAAATTGACTAGGCTTTTGTTAGATACGTATATATGTGTCGACTAAAATATGGCTGATTTTTATAAGTATTCCATAGAGCTTGAAAAGAATGTGTATTCTCTTACTGTTAAGTATATTGTTCTCTCCACATGTACTAAGAGATACATATTCACAGTGATATTCATAATTCTTTTAGAAAGAGTTTTTCAGTGGTACCTTTTCTGAGTAAATATGCAAGTACATGCTCCCCAAATATTTTGAAGAAAGGCTCAACAATGAATAACGCACAGACTCTGGTGACTAACTGGATGGTAGGTGCAAGGAAAACAGAGGAAAAGCAAGTTTGGGGGTAAAAATAAATATTTCATGTTTTGACATGTTGAAATTGAAGTACCTTAAGTTATTCAGGTAGAGATAAGCTGTAAAACATTCAGATATACAGGTTGGAAGAGATCTGGCTTGGGTATATGAATTTGGGTTTAATCTGGGTCCAGCACTGATAGATTACTTGTGCAATCAAGAACAGATTTGGTGCCAAATCTGATCAGTCCATAGTTAGACTGAAGATAAGTATTTGGAAAGACTCTGAGGCCAAGTCAATGTGGAGCAGTAATGAGTACAAGGACAAGTCAGCATTGGATGCCATGGCAGAGGCAAGAGCTGTACAGGCAGGTATGCAGTACATTGGCTCATCTTGTTATAAATAGGAACTGAAGTCATGGGTGAGAATGAGTTTGCCTCCCAACAGCACGTAGTATGAGAAGAAAATAGTGATTAAGAGAAATCCAATGGATTACCAATGCTTAAGAAGTGGATAAAAGAAGGTGTGTCTTCACACAGGGTCAGCATGTTTTTACATTCTGGGTTTTCAAGCATTTCATGCTTATTTTAAGGAGCCACAAAGAGTTGCAGGAGTTTTGCCTGTAATTTAATGAGATGAACTGAAAGTTACGTTGATCAGTTGACTTCACTGCTCAATAGCTACATCCACAAGAATTTGAGCTGGAAGCATTATAACCAACAGTGCTTAGGTTAATTGTCCCAAATTTTATTATTACAGAGCTCCTATACATTGCCTTATGTCTTTGATCCAAGCCTCCTATATTTTAGATCCTGAACTCTGGTCCTAAATGAATTTCCAGAACAAATGCTTTCTTTGGCTATCCTAAATACAGTTCATTGATTTTTTTCCTCCATGCCATAAAGATAGAAATAGCCTGCTTTCTTTATTAAATTTAAATTAGGTTAAAATTTCTGTACTAATGCTGAGTTCCCAGGGATAAGATGGCCTAAATCTGAAGTGGGAGAAAACTTTTGCAAGCATTCTAAGAACATAAAATCAAACTGATCATTACAGTATTTTAGAACCTTAAAAAGTGGCTAGTGAATGAGGAGCCAGTGCATTATGTTGAAAGTCAGAAAGCACAGGTGTTAGTCTACCACATGTCAGTAACTTCTATGAAACTCAGTTAATTGGTTACTTAGATGACCAACTTATCCCCAAATTTGCCTTGGACTTTCCCAGTTTTAGCACTGAAAGCAATGTAACTCAGGAAACCTGTAGCCCAGGGAAAGCAGGACAGTTTATTGGTTGCCATACTGACTACCCCTGAATTAATTTCTTCATTTGCACAATGGGATCACATGACCTATTATATCTCAGTTAGCTTTAAAATACTAAAGAGATAAATTCTACATACAAAAAAGGTAGCAACTTGCATCATACAATTTTCCCGGTACCGAAAGACCAACGTATTCATATATACTGATTTTGCAGTATAAAACAGTATTTTAAGTCCCCCAAATTCAACAAGATTATATAGATGGATCATAACCTCACTAAAAAAACAGAGCAGGCTTAACATTTTTCAAAGACCTGAAAGTAGGAGAAACCAGGAGATGCAGCAGCAAGGGAAATACCTGGGCTAGGAAAATGCCCTATTTTGAGACTAAGAAACTTCTCCTTCACAGTTCTTCTGTCCATCCTGGCCCAGCTAATATTAGATCCCTTTTCTTTTCTTTGGTGGTCATCAACAACAAAGGTCCTGAACACATATCAGCCTCCGATGAGAACGAAAGCAAGGCTTTGTGAAGGTGTGAATACAGAATACAGTGACCTGATCAGTAGAGGGCCAGTCAAAATAACAGAGAAGATTTCCCTAGCTGAGACCAAGAGTTTGCTTAACTCCATGACTCCCAGTACTGAGCCACTCAGAAGGATAACAGGTCCAAGAGTTTATGCAGTCATTTCTTGCCCTCTACCCACTACCCCTTCCCATGAAAATAACGGCCTTCAGACAATTTCCTTCTTCTGAGACACAAGTTCTCAGTGGAGACATCTGAGTTTTTACTAGTATCACTTCTCTGGGAGGCATTTTACAGCCTAAAATAACACTGACCTGTTCATTCCAAACAAAGAGTTCATCAACCTTAATTTTTTACAGGAAGTGGAAAAAGAGGGAAAAGAAAGCTAAATACTAAGCATTAGGGGTCTATAGTTTATGTCTCATAGTCAATAACTGGTTGAGTCTGCTTAACTGCTAACAGTTAAATCACATGTTCTTACCTGAACATCTCCAGCAGCAAAACAAAGACTATAGTGTCTTTTCAAGGCCCTGGATTGTGGTAAATTTACCCTTAAAAGAATGGGAGGTGGATTCAGAGAAGCATCTGGTTCCAGGAGGAGCTGGACATAATTTAATAATTAGCATCTGATGAATTAGAACTTTAGTGCATGGAAGACAAAAGCTAACAGCAATCTTTTTGTCTGTTGAGAGCCATAGAGAAAGTGGGTTCCAATTTATCATGCTTCTCTCCTGCTTAAATATAGTTTCCTACCTCCCACACAACGAATTACAAATTCCCCTGACTGGTAAAGAGTCGAGATCCACCGCTATTGATTGCACCCTGGAATTCCAATCTAATCTCCTTTTTCTGAGCTCAAACCTTGCTCTCTCTTTTATTCTAATCATCATTCACCAAATTGTTATTCACCTTTCTATCTCTGTGCCTTACCTGTACAATGCCTTCCACCTGGACAGCCCTACCCTCTTCTGTCTTCCTCTCAGCATACTAATTATCCTTCAGCCTCCAACCCATCACGAAGTCTTTCCCGAGTTCTCCAGCCCCCAGTGATTCTTCCTGTTTCTAAATTCCTCCAGCACGTATTCAACACCCTGAGCCAAACACGTAAAGCTGCACCTAGTGTGTAGCCTTCTTGTCACCTGCATGGGTCTTGCCCCCTCAACTAGATGCTTATCTCCTTGAGGGCACTGACTTTTTACTATTATTAAATTAAGAGCACAGTTTACTGAGTTCTGGATTAGGTCACAAGAATATGTCCTTCTCTGGAGATTAAGAGGTTTTTCCATTGGTCTGAAACAATTTAAAGGAAGAAAAATTAAAGCTGGAGGGATAATAATAGACTCTAGAAAGATGATAATAGATAACATAGATAAGACTAGATTTCAGATGGATTCTAAAATAAGAGTGAAGTAAGCCAGAAGGAAAAAGAAAAAATACAGTATACTAACACATATATATGGAATTTAGAAAGATGGTAACAAGAACCCTGTATGTGAGACAGCAAAAGAAATGCAGATGTATAGAACAGTCTTTTGGACTCTATGGGAGAGGGCAAGGGTGGGATGATATGGGAGAATGGCATTGAAACATGTTAATCATCATATGTGAAATCAATCACCAGCCCAGGTCTGATAATCAGGGCTGGTGTACCGGGATGACCCAGAGAGAGGGAATTGGGAGGGAGGTGGGAGGGGGGTTCTGGGAGGGGAACACATGTATACCCATGGCAGATTAATGTCAATGTATGGCAAAACCAACACAATAATGTAAAGAAAATTAAAATAAATAAATTAAATTAAAAAATAAATAAAAACCTAAAAAAAAAGAAGGAGAAGTTTAATAGAGTAAAACAGAAAGCTGGTAAAAAAAATAATAATAAAAATAAAATAAGATACAACTGACAAGCCATTTGTCCTAGGCCAAAGAGAAAATATGATGGAAAATCTGGGTTTATATGACAATAACCATTGGCTGATACTGGAAATAGTTAGCCAAGGAATATATCATATTGTAGTCCTTATGTCAAACGTTAATTCAGAGATATTACTAATTTTTAAATGAATTGGCAGAGTCAACTCTTATTAAAGGAAAATAAGGCTGAGGACTCTACTGCAAACCAAGCTAAAGCTTGAGTAAGTTCAAGTTCCTCCTTTCACTTTTCTTATTAAATATGTCTTCACAGGAGACTGTGTTTTTGGCAGCATAACTGTGTATTTATTGCAAGACTGAGGGAAAATCTGCAAGCAGATGATGAAATGTGCACACTTACTATCAGCAAAGTTTAGTTAAGACAGGAAGACATGAGGAATGTAAAAGAAACCAAAAGTTTATAAATGAGCCTTCTCAACATTCTGCTAGGGGCTCCTTACGAGGATTTAAAAATGAACCAAACACCTTAACAGATTCCTCAGCAAAAAAGATATACAGATGACAAACAAACATGAAAAAATTCTCCACATCGTATGTCATCGAGGAAACGCAAATCAAAACAACATAATACAACTACGTATCTATTGGAATAGCCACAACCCAGAACACTGACAACTCCAAAAGCTGGTAAGGATATGAAACTACAGCAGGAACTTTCATACATTTCTGATGGGTGGTGTCTTAAAAAACTAAACCTACTCTTATACAATTCAGCAATCACATTCCTTGGTATTTACCCAAGAGAACTGAAAACATATGTCTACACATAACCTGAACATGCATATCTACAGCAGCTTTAGTCATAATTGCCAAAAGTTGGAAGCCATCAGACCAACTCTAACATCACTTAACACAGTTGCTCTCAGGAGCTTCATATTCTTCTATGCCACTAGGCTTCCTCTGACCTTGAACTTCTCTGTCCTCACTGTAAAGACAAACTTTTTGTCTGCTTATTCAGTGACGGACTTTTCAACACCTGACATTCCACACCACTCTGTCCTATTTCTTCGTCTAACTTTTAAATGCCCAACTCTACGTCAATTCCTTTTAACTTCCTTCTCTGAAAGAAGCTGTTGCAGATGGCCTTGCCAGTGAACCAGGGGGTCACCTTATAAAGCACTGCCTGTAATTTCTGATTGACAGTTCTTTCCTTCATCTCCTCCAGACTTCCCAGTGCCACACCTGATCTTCAAGCTCCCAGTCCAATTTGTGCTTTTCTCAGTCTCTGGAATGACTAATTCTATACTTTGCTTAAACCAAAGCCATTCACCAGGACATCCTACAAATTCCTTCTCTCAACATCTATCTGCATTTTCATCTCTTCCTTCCGCACCTCTGTCAGGTAAAGTGCCAGGCACCTTTCTTAACTGAACCCCATCTCTTGTCTCCTTAGTTTATCTCTTCCCATCTCTTCTTCTGCCTGGCTCCATTGATCATTCCCTTTTCTTGCATTTGTCTCTTGAGATTTTTCTCATCACTCTCTCCTTGTTCTCTATCTACAATTATGTGTATGTATTTTTTCCATTCTAATTTTTTTAATGTTTTTCAACCATGTGTGATGGGAAAATATTTTTAGTTTTATCATCTGATTTCTTTATACTCTCTGGTCTTTCTTCCATTTAATTAGCAAAGGCATTCTGTGTTTATTTCCTCAAAGAAGAGGTGTTATACAGTAATTTTTTTTCCAAAAAATGTATCTTAGCTTTTCTATCTCAAAAGTCTTTATTAATTGGGGCTGAAACATGGAAATAAAACAGGATGGAACAATAGATTTGGAAGAACACTAATGAGAAAAAGCCACAGATTGGGAGAGAATATTCATATAAGTATTTCTAATGTAGGACTTATGTCCATAATATGTAATCATAAGATCAACAATAAAAGACTAGCCTACAGATAATAGGTAAAGATGTGGAGCAGCTAGCATTCTTATATATCATTGATGGAAGTGTAAAAATACTATATCTATTTTAAAGAATTATTTGATAGTTTCTTGTAAAATTAAACATAAATCTATTCTATGACTCAGGAATCCCATTATATGTCTTTGTTGTTGTTTAATCACTAAGTTTTGTCTGACTCTTTGAGACCCCATGGGCTATAGCACCCCAGACTCCTGTATCCATGGGATTTTCCAGGCAAGAATACTGGAATGGGTTGCCATTTCCTTTTCCAATTTTATGTCTTCACCCAAGAGAAATGTTTTAAATGTTCACAAAGAGACTTGTATAAGAAGTATGACTATAATAACCAAGAACAAGCCAAATGTCCACTTATAACTACATGGATAAACAATTCTTGTACATCTATGCACTGAAATGTTACTTAGAATTTAAATGGAACCAGTTATTGATATACTCAGTAATATGGAAGAGTCTCAGAAATATAAAATGAAGAGGGGAAAAACCCAGAAACCTAAAAGTACATTCTATTTAATCCCATTTATAGGAAGTCTAAGAACAAACCTAATCTATGGTGAGAGAATTTGGAACAGTAGTGGATTCTGGGATTTGGGAAAGGAGGGAACTGGAAGAGGAAAAGAAACTTTCTGGGATATTGGAAATAGTTTTTATCCTATTAGAGGTATGCCTTGTGTAATCATATGCATTTATCAAAATTAAGCTGAAAGCTTAAGATCAATTTTACTTCATATAAATTATCTCTTTATAAATTTCAAAATTAAAGCTAACTCAAAAGTAGAAAAAAATGAAAATGTGTGTATGTCTATGCTATACATTCCTCAAACATTGCAATTGGGTTTTATTTGTGATATATTGTGTCATATTCAATGACTCACACCCTACAAGTACTTTGTAGCTTGACAAATGATGGAGTTCAAGGTATCGTCTTAGGAGTCAAATTATTTCAGCCTTTAAGTAGGATATATTTATTTGCTGTTTGAAAGTACTGATGTGCAAGTGAAGGAGAAACCTTTTTTTCTTTTTTTTTTAATAAAACACTTAAATAAACCAGTGGATGTTAAGCTCCAGAATGCCCTAGCCATGTCTGTCCATTCACCATTGCATTTCCAATGCCCAGCATGTGGCATTATGTGCTTGCAGGCATTCACCATCTGTGGACTAAACAAGCAAGCCAGGATGGATAAAGAAACGAAGAGGGTTACTGGCAAAGAGATAAGGGTGCAATCCCCAAAAGAGCTACACAGCCAACAAAATAATTAGTGTTAGCCGTACAATTATATTATATAAAATATATTATGGATCTTGAATCACTGTCATTTTCTAAAGTATATTTTAGAAGGGGAGGAAAGCTAGATAATAGGAAAGGCCAAATGCTTTGGTTTAACTATGCATAAATAATGTAAAATTGATTTTAGGCATTTAGGAATCAGATCTGAATAATGAGATCTTTAGAATTCTTATCAAGCTTGATAATCACATTATCAAGGTACAGTGTTGATAATTTAGTCAGTGATCATCCTCACAGAAAACATGTTAGGTCACCTCTAAATTATACTTCAGTTTTCTCAGGGGCTATCATGTTACTGAAGACAAATTTATTTTACTTTGCTTGGGACCTACCATGAACTGCAATGCTGGAAGGCACAGCCCTCATTCTGGTACACCCTACCCTGCATCAAATTATCTCAAACGTCATTCCAAGTAAGTTAAGTTTTCAGAGGAATATTCTTTTAAATTAACTCTAAAGTAAAACTCTCTTGCATTTAGGAGACATGAAAAGGGGCATCTCTAAATCTGTCATGCTAGGAAATTCTTGAGTGAGTGTACTAGAAAGGAAGAAGAGAGAAGACGGGACATTTAAATAGCTGGAAGGGGGAATTGGGGTGTTAAAGAATATGGCAGACAAAAGGAAGACAGGTGAGTAGTCATGGAAATGTGATATAAACAGAGCGACACCCCTCCTCACACTGCTCCTTGAAGTAGCCCTGAAGGAGGCTGAAAGAGAAAAGACAACTGGATGTCACATTTGCTTTATCTTTCCCTTTCCTAAATTGGGCTTTATTACCCATCATCTCAAGGGGAAAACATTCCAACTCAAGACCATCTTTCAGTTGTTGAAATCTCCAAGACAGTTTATAGAAATCAAGACAGGGTGCTAAGCCTCTGGGTGACTGTCAATCAGGAAACTGGAAAATCAGGGAGAGCTCCTTTTCCCATGTGGGGACTCTGGTTCCGGCTGAGTGACCTGTTTGGAATAAAACATTTTCTTCTGAATTTAGATGGCAAACTCCTGCAGGCTCAGAGCTCTCGAGAGAGAGCAGGGCTTCCAGGACTCCTGTCTACAGGAGGCCTCTAGCACATGTGCTTTGCCATCCTTTCTTTTCCTTTCCATCTCAGAATTAAAGCTCATTTCCAAAGCTAGCTCCTGCTGCAGGGCGCAGCTGAGATGAGCAGAGATCCAGGGCCGGAAACACAGGTGACCTCTCTTCAGTCAAGCTCCCGACTTCGCTTTTCTTTCCCCCAAGGCTCCCCCTCCCTCTTCAGTCCCACACAGGATCCCTCTCTGTATGCAAGAAAAGAGTCCAAAAGCATTTTAATTAAATTTGGGAATCCACTCCTTTTTTTTCTATAAGGGATATCTTCAGATACTTTTAGATCTATATGTGCATCTTTGTTAAAATACAGGTTTTCTTAAAATTTGAATCTTTTGTATTATTTAACTATCGTCCCTCCCTCTCTCAATAACAATCTTGAAAAGACTTCCCTCCTAACCTTCCAAACATCCAGGGCCTTAGACATTACCCGCAGCATTTCATAACCTATTTAATTAGGCTCTACTCCAGCATCCACAACCCCTCCGTCTGTTTGGCTTTTTTTCCATGTCCACAAATGCCAGATTATCTCAGAGCAATTTACACATGTGCTGAAATATCTGAATATCTGCAAGGAAACGTTTCTACCTGCAGATCAGTCAGTACAAATTAACTACATTTGCATTCTTTCTTTCCCTAGGGTGAATGTCCTTGTCCAGGCTCTCCCCATCCACATTTTGCTCAAAAGAAAAAAAAAAGAAAAGCAGAGGATTTTGTTACCTGTCCAAAAATGTGACACAGTCTCAGATTCAATGGGAGAAAGACAAAGTAAACTAATACTGAACGCTCATTCTGCGCAAGACACCGGAGCTAGGTGGCTTCATCTACATTGCTTCCATTTAACCCTCACAGTACCTGTATGCAGTAAGTATACTTATTTCTACTTGACAGATGAGGGGATTGGACCAATGAGAGATTAAGAGTTCTGTCAGATGCCATGTTACTCCTTTAGCTCATCAGGCTGTATTAAACCCAAACAGCAGCAGCCCTAAGTATTTAAATCTGATCCTGCTTTCACTGGTGATTGCACAGAGGCTATGACCCTAAGAAGCTAGCCGTATTTTTCTCTCCTGAGGTTAGCGAGATCACAGGGCAGCTACGCTGCCTGAAAATGTGCGCTGAGGCTACAAAGGGTACAGGTGTTGGTCAGAGAGCCGAACCTGGGTCCCCATTGGCTATGTGACCCCAGGGTTGTTTGTGCATTCATCCATTCATTCATTCTACAAGTATTTACTGAACACCTATACGCCAGGCATTCTTTTAAAGGCTGAGGATACATCAGTGAGGAAATGAAGCCAGGCTCTTAAAGAGCCTACATAGCCAGGCGATGTACAACATCGCCTCTACTTTCTTCCTGTGTGAAATGGGAATAAAAACACCTGCCTCATCAGTTGAGTTAAAGATTAAATAAGTCTACAGGTACATAATAAGCAATCAATAAATGTCAGTTACTATTATTTTAAAATGGAAACTCTTATCTTTGGGACAAATTGATCCAAATTCAAGATAAGTGACAACAGTGAGACTTCTAGATAAACAAAAATGGGGTAGAAGGTAGAGGACAATTGTCCCCTGAAGTGTCAGGAGTAACTTCCTGTTACATTTAGTCGAAGGCTGGAGGGCTCTAATGCTCTAATGTGAGCTGCTTGGTCATCATTCACCTGAACACTAACGGAAATGTCAGAAAAATGCATTTTCTCTGCAAATCTCAGTGTACTAAGTTGGGGTTTATTTTTGTCTAGTACAAAAAAACTTGAGATCCTTGAAGAAAGCAAAGTGCAGGTGTTAGGGTAATTATTTTAAATGATGCAAGCATAAGAAGGAGAGCTTTCCTACAATACCTTTTGAAAAATCAGGTTTTTTGTCTTTTTTTCTCCCCCTAGAAAGCTGGAGCTGAACCTAATCTGCCTTATAAACTCCGGGAACTAATAGGAGGGCACAGAACAGTGATTTGATCAGTTAACAATTTCCCAGCCATTCCAAGGGCTCCCTAGGCAACACAGCAGCAAGAGAGCATAGGAATCAATCTGAGTCTCAGATAATCAACTTCTAAAATCAAGGAGGGACACCAGCAAGAAATAACCCACGGTTGCAAAAAGCTTATTAATGTTCCCAACCTCTCAGGTAATAAGACACATCTTCCTAAGGGCCCAAACACTCAGCTAATATCTTTCTTTGATTGAAGGCCTTACAATTAAAAATCCAGACATTTTTGTTCAGTTCATTTCTGAGAGTATTTTGATGTTCTTGATCAAAAGAAGGAAAAAAGTGTGTTTTATGTCACACCTAATCACTAGGATTTCAAAAGGAAAGGAAAAAATTCAAACAAACCCTTTTATTTATGCTTTGTCTTAAATAAATATTGACTGATTAATCTGTCTTGGGTTCAGGGTTAGATAGTCAGTCTGGTGGTTAGGGGTTTTGATACCTGTTTCAATTTGGTTTACATTCCAGGCCAAAAGGTTTAAAAAGACACTGAAGTGAAATCTGAATCAGGACAATGAAGAAGGGCATAAAGAAATTCTTCAGAAGATGTTTTCAACTGAATATTCCTAAGGATAAAAGTTCTGGTTATAACATAACAGTTATAGTGATAGGAAGTTCCCTTCTCCTTATACAAAATAATGCAGGTATGACTTTCCTATCTCAGGAGTCTCCAAGATAGATAGAACCCAGAGCTTTTGCATTTTTCTGAGGTCTGAGTCCAGACCCTGCAAAAAAGTAGAAAATATTTGGCTGAGAGGTAGAGAGGTCTGCAGACATCACTCTGAAGACTTATTTTAACTGACTAGGCATCTTTTTTGACTTTATCAGTGAGTTTTTTGACCAGAAACCAATGCTATCTTGATTTTCAACCTCAGAGTTTCAGGGAGTGTTCATGGCAGTGAGCTGGACAGGCAGCCTAAGCTGATTCCCATGAGCACTAAACTGCATGTCACTTGAGCCTGAATCTGGAAGCTGGCTGGTTTGCTTCTTTGATGGGGGATCAAAACTCCCTGGATTATTCTCTATGTTGGTGTGTGACTTCACTACTTAGCTTCTCTGCCAACACTCCCAAGAAATATTCCAGCGCCTTAACAACATGCAAAAGGAAAGGGAGGGAATTAAAATGAAGCCGGCTATGAAACACTACGAGGTCAGCTTAATTTAAGCCATGACTCTGACCACAAACGGAAACTGTGAATACACAATAGAAATTAAACACAAAGAATGGTTATTTACTCAGGAAAAGTACACTCATGTATTTGCCAAGGTGAAAAATAAAGATTTTTTTTTTTCCTACTGAGTAAGGGGTCATAGGTTTCTCAGGGTGACCTTTAGAGGTCAATATCATGGAAGGCCACTACCAGGCTAAGCCACAAAATGGCCTTTGGGTCTACTGTTGCAGGCTGTACTTTTCCGAAGCCACCCAGGAGAAAAGAGCTGATCCCAGTTTTGAGGCCTCTAGCTCCAGAGCCTAATGCCACTGTAGCATACAAGACCTGAGTTTGAGTCCTGACTGTGTGACCATGGATATGTCACCTGGCCTCTCCTGGATCACGGACGTGAGACTCTGTGCCACATGTCCCAGGAAGCCCAAACTAGAACTCAGCATCTGCTATGCCTAGGAACTAGAAGGTCTGGTGATTCCCAAGTCTATTTCATGAACTCATTTTCATTCACGTAAGAGAAGGAAATGGCACCCCACTCCAGTGTTCTTGCCTGGGGAATCCCAGGGACGGGGGAGCCTGTGGGCTGCCGTCTATGGGGTCGCACAGAGTCGGACACCACTGAAGTGACTTAGCAGCAGCAGAAGAGGTAGTTAAGTTACAAACTTGAGCAGGAAGGTGAATCAGGATGTTAAGGATAGGACTGTAGAGAAGAATTTAACGTCTAATCTCCAGCCTGAAATCTACAGGGTGAAGAACTAGAGGCTGAGGGGGAGCTGTTTCATTCTAAACTATGAGGCTGGAGACCCATGCATGAGCATGTGTAGAAACACCTGGGAAGTTCCAGAAATGCCTGGAGGAAATTGACAAAGAGGAAGCAAACTGTGGGGATGTTCAGCAGTAATGTTGGTAAATGATCTGATCCAGGGAAGTTGGGGTAAAAACATCAACATGACTTTGTTTCCCCAAACATTAGAGGTCATTTAATCCTCATAATAGCACCAGGAGGTAAATAGTATTATCCCTGTTTACCCCATTTCTGAACTTCAAAAAAGTGTAAGCAAAGCAGAAGTCAGTGCTGTTAAAATGTGTGTAGTAAGATTTGGATCTTTCTTACTGAAGAGTAAATATCCTTTCTAGGAGATCACACTACCCTTAAGCTGTGCCTATTCACAGTGTACAATTCTTTAAACAGACAACTAAAAGGGATGCTCAATTATTTCAGGCAGAGCAGAACTAACAAAGTCAAAAACGGGGTGACCATAAGTTGGTTTGGAGAACCTAAGCATAAAAATCAGGAAGTTCACATCTTAATATGTTCTGTATAAACACCTTTTTTTAGATTCGCAAGAAAACAGAGTGGAAACACTGAGATCCCTCTTGCAGCCCTTCTAAAGGTCAAACACTCTTTAAAAACAATCAAACTCTGATTTTCTTGAGTTGTATGGAAATTGGTGAGCTTGGCTTCATCATGGATACTCTGGCACTTGATGCTGGAGATATAAGCCAGTGTGGCCGATGCCTCGGAGTCACAGAGTAAGCAACTCTCCCAACTAGGAGTTTCCATCGTTTCTAACACGGTGACCTTAGGTTATAAAGAAAAACCTCAACAAAGATGAGACACTCTCTAGCAGTTTCAGTTTTACCTCAGGTCACTTCTGAGATATTTGGATTTCTTCAATCCTAAATAGAACCACATAAATCATGCCTTTCCCAGAAGTTTCAGTCCTTTTTCATTAAAGAGCAGAGAGTTTGTGTTTCACAGATCTAGCATGTGGTTCAGTGGGGCCAGAATCTCCTTTCTCACATGGTCTGGCTGGTTTTGCCTGGGGAAATCATTAAGCTTATTTGACGATATAAAGAAATACATACATATCTATATAAACATAAATATCCCCCCAAATCAGTCTTTATGTATCTCTGCATATTTATGGAGAGTTATTTACACTTCCACATCAATTTTCACAAAGTACTTTCACAGTTTTCTCATTTGATTCTTGCCAATTCTCTGTAGTTTTGGAAGGCAGGTAACAGTGGTCCCATTTTATAGATAAAGAAACTTGAGTCTAAGAAAGCTGAATTGATATGAAAGTCTCAAGAGTAACAAATGACAAAGTTGCTATGACTACTCATCCTATACACTGACTCATGATTCTTCCCTTACCAATTACTGTATAACCACCACAAACTTAGTGCTCTAGGATTCAGAGTATGAGGAATGTGGACAAGGCACTGCGGGCATGCCCTGTCTCTGCTACTCGATGTCTTAGGAATTCAGCTAGGAAGAATGGCTGGGGGTGGCTAAGATGAATCTTGTGCAAGTTCCTTTACTCACATGGCTGGTGCCTAGACAAAGAGAGCTGAAATACTCATCTGAATAAACTCAAATACCTGCATACCTTGCTTCCTCATGGGGCTTGGACTCCTCACACTGTGGCCTCTGCGAGCTCAGGGGCATCCCAACAGAGGGCATCCAGAGGGAAGTGTTTCAAAACAAGAGGCAAAAACTGAAGGGCTCAGACGCTGGAGGAGAGCTCATCTGCAGCATTCTACTGGCTCTGAGTGAGTCACTAAGCCCATATTCAATGGAAGGACAGTCTAGGTGAAGGAGTGGTACTGTCATATGGCCAAAGACCACATGGGATGGAAATGTTACTGTAGCCATCTTCAAAAAATACAGTCTTCCACAGTAAGCACAAATATATTTCCCACATAAATAACATGGAATGAAAGAAAAAAATCTGAGATAGGGCTCTAAATTGTTATGAAATAAATAAATATTAAGACTTTCTCTATATACTAACAATACTAGGCAAGGAAATGCAATGAAAAACAACCATGTCCCAATTATATCAGTTCAACAAACCATAAATGAATTTAGAAAGAAATTAACTAAAAGTGATATAGGATTCATATGAACAAAATAGTAAACATTCTGAAAGATAGTTAAAAACTAAATGGAGAGCTACATCATGTTTCTTAATAACGTCATTTCTGACCAAATGCAATACATCATGTGCCTCAACAACATTATTTCTGCTACAAATGTAACTGAATTCCAAGAAAAAGCCCAACGTGGAGTTAGGTGAATTTGACAGTGTTAATGTAAACTTCATCAGAATAAATGTATGAAGATAACCAGTAGTCTTATTAAATAAAGAAAGGAATAGAAAGCATACCAAATATTAAAGCTTCGATAATTTAAATAAAAGACTTCTGATAGTTAATTAGGTAACCATATGCCTGAGACAATCCCAGTTTATACCTCGTCTCAGTGTAATTATAATTCCTTTTACTCCAAACTATCCTGTTTTGAATGATGAATTATATGCCCATTCTAAATTAATTATATGTATTTATCTCTACTCTCTCCCCAAACATCTCAGAAATGGCAATAAATATATTTTTAACTACTCATCAGAAGGTCAAAGAGAAGAGGTGGATAAACAGATGGATAGACTGATGGATGAATGACTAAATAAGTACACTTACAGCTGAATAGATAGGAGCTGGATGGGTGGATAGATAGTTCAGTGGATATATGAGTAGTAAGTAGACTGACCATCTAACCAATAACCAACCAATAGAAAAGAGGATCTAATAGTGATATATATGCTATGGTGAGAATTAAAGCTGAGCGTGATGATCTAAACTACCGTAACTATTTTTGGAGGAAAACATCTTCTCAATATATATTTAAAAAATTGTGATTTGAATGTGAAAGAGCTACTCGTTCAAGTAGCTGAAAGGGATGCTTTCTATTCAGAGATAATGACCAGTGCAAATGGCATAAACTAACTTACCTTTATTGAGAAACTTAAATGTTTATGTAGCTGAAGTATTGTAACCATAGAAGAGGAAGTCTGAGAGTTCCAAGAATAGCAAGGAGATATATCCATTTGAGTGCAGAGTTCCAAAGAATGGCAAGGAGGAGATAAGAAAGACTTTCTCAGGGATCAATGCAAAGAAATAGAGGAAAACAATAGAATGGGAAAGACTAGAGATCTCTTCAAGAAAATTAGAGATACCAAGGGAACATTTCATGCACAGATGGGCTCAATAAAGGACGGAAATGATATGGATCTAACAGAATCAGAAAATATTAAGAAAAGGTGGCAAGAATACACAGAAGAACTGTACAAAAAAGATATTCATGATCCAGATAATCATGATGGTGTGATCACTCACCTAGAGCCAGACATCCTGGAAAGTGAAGTCAAATGGGCCTTAGAAAGCATCAATACAAATAAAGCTAGTGGAGGTGATGGAATTCCAGTTGAGCTATTTCAAATCCTGAAAGATGATGCTGTGAAAGTGCTGCACTCAATAGGCCAGCAAATTTGGAAAACTCAGCAGTGGCCACAAGACTGGAAAAAGTCAGTTTTCATTCCAATCCCAAAGAAAAGCAATGCCAAAGAATGGTCAAACTACCACACAATTGCACTCAACTCACATGCTAGCAAAGTAATGCTCAAAATTCTCCAAGCCAGGCTTCCAACAGTACATGAACCATGAACTTCCAGATGTTCAAGCTCGTTTTAGAAAAGGCAGAGGAACCAGAGATCAGATTGCCAACATCCATTGGATCATCAAAAAAGCAAGAGAGTTCCAGGAAAACATCTACTTCTGCTTTATTGACTATGCCAAAGCCTTTGACTGTGGGGATCACCACAAACTGTGGAAAATTCTGAAAAGAGATGGGAACACCAGACCATCTGACCTGCCTCTTGAGAAATCTGTATGCAGGTCAGGAAGCAACAGTTAGACCTGGACATGGAACAACAGACTGGTTTCAAATCAGGAAAGGAGTACATCAAGGCTGTATATTTTCACCCTGCTTATTTAACTTATATGCAGAGCACATGATGAGAAAAACGCTGGGCTGGATGAAGCACAAGCTGGAATCAAGATTGCCGGGAGAAATATCAATAACCTCAGATATGCAGATGACACCACCTTTATGGCAGAAAGTGAAGAACTAAAGAGCTACTTGATGAAAGTGAAAGAGGAGAGTGAAAAAGTTGGCTTAAAGCTCAACATTCAGAAAACCAAGATCATGGCATCTGGTCCCATCACATCATGGGAAATAGATGGGGAAACAGTGGAAAACTTTATTTTTTTTTGGACTCCAAAATCACTGCAGATGGTGATTGCAGCCATGAAATTAAAACACACTTACTTGGAAGAAAAGTTATGACCAACCGAGATAGCATATTAAAAAGCAGTGACATTACTTTGCAAACAAAAGTCTGTCTAGTCAAGGTTATGGTTTTTCCAGTAGTCACGTATGGATATGAGAGTTGGGCTATATTGAAAGCTGAGTGCCAAAGAATTGATGCTTTTGAACTGTGGTGTTGGAGAAGACTCTTGAGTCTCTTTAATCGCAAGGAGATATAACCAGTCCACCCTAAAGGAGATCAGTCCTGAATATTCAATGGAAGGACTGATGCTGAAGGTGAAACTCCAATACTTTGGCCACCTGATGCAAAGAACTGACTCATTTGAAAAGATTCTGAGGCTGGGAAAGATTGAAAGTGGGAGGAGAAGGGGACGACAGAGGATGAGGTGGTTGGATGGCCTCACTGACTCAATGGGCAGGAGTTTGAGTAAACTCTGGGAGTTGGTGATGGACAGGGAGGTCTGGTGTGCTGCAGTTCATGGGGTCCCAAGGAGTCAGACACGACTGAGTGACTGAACTGAAGCCAGAGTAAGAAATTTGACTTATATCCTGAATTTAATCTGAGGCAATTAAAGAATTCTAAGGAGACAATAATATCTGATAGACATTTTTAAATGGAGGAGGTGTGGAGAATGATGAGTTAGAAGACCTCTGCCGTGTCCTTGCTAAGAGAAGATAGTGTCCTAGGCAAGAATGGTAGAAAGAAAGGTGGAGAGACATGTTTGGATTTGGGAGGAAGAGTTGGCAGAACTTGCAAAAAAATCTATGGAGGTAGCTATATGGAAATATAAAAAGAGCCATGTCAAAAGAGCCATAAATATAAAAATTAAACCACAAAATAAGAGAAAATTTACTTTGTCACTCTGAAAACTGTGTCACTGATGAAAGAAATCGAAGATGACACAAGGAGATGAAAAGGTATTTCATGTTCTTGGACTGGAAGAGT
This sequence comes from Antilocapra americana, assembly GCA_007570785.1. Lineage (NCBI taxonomy): Eukaryota > Metazoa > Chordata > Mammalia > Artiodactyla > Antilocapridae > Antilocapra > Antilocapra americana. The sequence goes on from ML661896.1 coordinate 23,589,999, forward strand.
CAATATTGTCTAAATGACTATACTATCCAAGGTAATGTACAAATTCAATGCAATCCCTATCAAATTACCAATGACGTTTTTCACAGAACTAGAATAAACAATTTTTAAATTTGTCATATCAGACTGGTCAGAATGATCGTCATCAAAACAATACTGGAGAGGCTATGGAAAAAAAGAGAACTCTCTTACATTGTTGGTGGGAATGTAAATTGGTACAGCCACTATGGAGAAGAGTACGGAGGTTCCTTAAAAAACTAAAATAGAGTTACCATATAATCCAGTAATCCCTCTCTTGGGCATATATTTGGAGAAAACCATAATTTTAAAATATATATGCACCCCAATGTTCATTTCAGCACTATTTACAATATCAAAGATATAGAAGCAATTTAAATGTCAAAAGACAGAGGAATGGATAAAGAAGATGTAGTATGTATATACAATGAAATATTACTCATCCATAAAAAGAATGAAATAATGCCATTTGAGCAATTCAGATGGACCTAGAGATTGTCATACTAAGTGAAGTAAATCAGACAAAGACAGATATCATATGATATCACTTATACCTGGAATCTTTAAAAAATGAACTTATTTACAAAACAAAAATAGACTCACAGATTTTGCTAACAGACTTACGGCCTAAAGGGAAAAGGTGGAGGGGGATAAGTTAGGAGGTTGGGCTTAACATATATACACTACTATATATAAAATAATCAACAAGGACCTATTGTGTAGCACAGAGAATTCTACTCAACATTCTGTGATAACCAATATGAGAAAAGAATCTGAAAAAAATTGGATATATGTGTCTGTATGTGACTCACTTTGCTGTACACCTGAAACTAACAAATTGTAAACCAATGACACTCCAATATAAAGTTTAAAGAGAAAATATGTGTAACATACATAGCAAAGGATTAAGATAAAATATTTTTGTCTTAATATAAAAAGTACTAATATTCAAAACATACAAAGAAAGTTGAAAATAAGAAAGAAAAAGAAGAGCCCAATGGAAACATGCACAATGTTATAAAAGATAATTTGCAGAAAAATTAGAAAGGGAAACAACATATGGAAAAACATTCAATTTCACCAATAAACAAAGAACTTATAAAACATCACTTTAGTCTGATTGGAAAAATATACAAAATGGAAAATATAATAAAACAGAAAAACATACACGTTCAAATGTTCTGTTTTGGTTGAGATTATGAGGAAATAAATATTCTCATGCTTTACCAGTGAGAATACAAATGAAAATAAATATTTAGAGGGCAGTATGTTTACACTGATCAAAGTTTTCAATTAACTATGGAATTTTCCAGGTATTTCTTCTGGAGATACACTTTCAACTGTGTACATGAAGACAAAAAAAAAGATAGTCATTGCAAGAATATTCGTACTAGAAAGCAAAAAAAGTGAAGAGATCTACGAGAGCGACACTGACACATATATGCTGACTGGAAACACATTTGCGCTATGTTAGGAGGGAAAAGACAAGTCATGAAACAACTAAAACTATATGTGAATGTATACAGTAGAATGCTTTCTGGTAAGCTCTAAGTTAAATGTTTAACCGCGGTTAAACAGCAGGATAGGGAATCAGCCTTGCTCTGGAGGAAGTTGATGCCTGAACGAACACATTGAATTTTTACTCCATACATTCTACATTATTTGAATGTTTATTAGCATATACTTCTAAGTTGGCTGACATTGGAGGAGGAAACAGCAACCCACTCCAGTATTCTTGCCTGGAGAATCCCATGGACAGATGAGCCTGGTGGGCTACAGTCCACAGGATCGCAGAGTTGAATACGACTGAGTGACTAACACATCAGTGATTATTTGAGTGATTCTCTTCAAATATTTTGAGGATTTGTTTGCTTCTTGAAATCCACGTTGGGTAGTGAAACCTAAGAAACTTGGCAATCATCAATGCCTTGGAAAAATTATGTCAACACTCAAAGAAGCAGATTTAAAGCTAAACAGTTGTGAAACTTTGGGAGGAATTTCATCAAGTTCTACTGAACAAGGCTCAGATCAGTACAGGCCAACACGGATGGAGCCTGGTCCAATTGCATTAAAGAAGCCCAAAAGAAGTGTTTCAAGAAGAGTTTAAGAACGTGGTGGAACAGATGAAATAAGGCAGAGATCCCTAATTTGTCTATGAAATTGAAGTATTGGTCAAAGCAGCTTTGAAAACATTTTTTTCCCCCTTGAACAGAATACTTTTGTATCCTTAAAATGTAATCTTCTGAAAATCTTGCTGTTTAACATTGATAAAAGAAGCATTTGTCTGATCAAAAGGACAGCAAGGATTAGAGGACCACCTCCTCCACTCCTTGGTCAGGACAGCCACATTCCCCAGGAGCCCTCGAGGCCCTGCAGAACATTCCTTGTAAACCTCTGGTCTTGATCCACTTTAAAGCCTTTTTAATTTCTAAAAGAACATCATTTTTATTTACTAGATGTAATTTATGTGAGCCAACTAAATGAGAGACACTGTGAGTAGAGCATAGTGTGTGTGATGTGTAAGCAGAATTTGACTGAGGGATAAAAGGAAGGAAAAGCCAGGTGGAGTAGCATTTACTGGGGTATTTATCTACACTAGGTGTTGTGAAAGGGGTTTCAATCCTTATTTTGCTTACTCCTCACAACCCCTTGCCCCCCATATTCTTAGCCTTGTACAGACAAGGAAACCAGGAGAAAAGGGACTTGCCATGGGTAGCAAAGTAAGTACTGAGCTGTAATTCTAACCAGATTCGCCTACTTGGGAAGGTCGCCCTAGGGGGGCCAAGAGCAGAGTGTACTAGGGGAAAGAGGACCCAACGAAGGACAGTGATGCCAGGTGCTCAGGGCTGGGGAGGCAACCGGGGGAGAGGGGGCAGGAGGACTTCTCCCAACAGTAGCACCTCATACTTCCAAGTTTTGCTTGGAGTTGTACCTTCTAACAATCTATCTGGGGAGCAAAGACTATCCTATGTGAAACAATTTCAAGAAAACTTGAGGCAGCATGTAATTAGCTATTCAAACACATGGTATATTCTAGAATTGGGGGATGATAAATGTATATGGCTCTGGTTTCACCCTCTCCAGAGCTGGCAGAGCTAGGGTTGTAGTCAGTGCCTGGAGCCAAGGCATCATGATGTGTATCCAGCATGAAAGCCTCACACACACATGCCAAAATAATCCTATAAATCTACCAACTGACCTCAACATCTAGGTAGGGCTTCTCTGCAGGCTACTCCCTGCTGTGACTTATCATTGTAATTGTAATTTACATTATTTTCCAGGTAATCAATTCACAGAACAGCCAAACAGGAGTCAAGTTATCTTGGAAAAAGCTCAAAAATCTCCCACAGCAGCTAGCTTACAAAACAGATCATCTTGTGTGGGATGCAAACAAAATGGCCTCCACCATTTATTAATGTTCACAAGAATTTATAAATCCAGACATTTTTATATTCTTGAATCTACTTATACCATGTAAACAGAGTATCTTCCCACAAGTTCCTCAGAAGGAACCTGATGTACAGCACTAGCTTCCAGGTCCTATCAAATATAACAGGGAACACTTTGTCTTCTGAGCTGCAAAGTTAGGCAAGATTTACACTGAATTCAGCTGCAATAACCAATGCTAAGCCAGGATGCACCTTTTTCTGAGTTACCACATTATTCAACTCAAGGGAATAAAATATTGGCGTATCCCCAATCCAAACCATTCTTCCCATTGTTGTTTGTATGAAAGGAAATTTTAAATAATAATGAAGAAGGAATTCACCGTGGCAAACTTAATTTCAATTTTAATGTATCATCTAAGGACCAAGAGTAATTTGAGAGAGAAATAGCAGATGTAGAAAGCTGGTGTGATTTTTTTTTTATTCAGAAAAGCAGAAAGGAACTGCATGTATTCATACACGTATGTGCACAGCTAGTATGACCTGGCAGATAGCTGACCCTCAACAAACATTGATTATGTAAACAAAAAAAGAGTTAGCTATGGGACTTTGTGCAATTAGTATAATATCCATTTTGTTTGAAGACAAAACTTTTCTTTTTCTGTCAAGAATTAAAACCTGGACAACACTGTTGTCCATTAAGGTAGCATGCTCACAATAAATTATAGTTATGTTTCCTTTTCCTTTCTAGCGAAAGAAGTTTATAGTGGTCAAACATCCTAGCTTTCCTTGTTTATGACCAGAGTTCTGATATAATTATTAATAGTGACCTTTTAAAAATGTCCTCTATGACTGAATCATGATGTTTGGTAGACACCAACAAGATACTGTAAAGCAATTATCCTTCAATTAAAAATAAAAAATTTTTTTTTAAATTTCCCCATTTAGGAAACCAGTTAAATGATATAGTAATATAGAAAAACACCACCAAATCACCTTTGTATTACTGGAGCTTGTGCCCTGCAGACAATGATCTTTCTCCCAACTAAGAGAGAAGTAGCTCTGAATGCCTTGAGGTCTCTGAACAACCTTTAGGATAAAACACCTCTGAGTTTCCAGGGACTCTTCTGTCAGCACAGAAGTTGAGCAAGTTTTCTTAGTATGAAGGGAATTAAACTCATTGAACCCAAAGGAAAGAGGAGAGAGACAGTTTGGGGTCTGTAAATGAATGGACCAGACCAGACCAACCAGGCAAACCCAAGGCCTACTGATGTTCTGAGAGACGCCTGTGAACGAGGCAAATTTAGTGTTGAAGGAGTGGTACTGGACTGCCTCCAAGGACTCCTATGAGGTAGAACCTTCGAGTCATCACAGGTACAACCAACACCAGTTCTCTTGGGAGCAGTCTCCAATAGTGACATTATGTGACAACCAGAGGCAATGGGAGCTGACCAGACTCACTTTCTCTCTTTGCTTGGATTGGAAAATCAGGCTCTTGATCCCCAGTGTTCCTGCAGACCCAAAAGAGGCAAATAAAGCAGAAGGGAGCACAAGAGATTATTTGAGAAGAAAGAAAGGTGGCTTTAATTTAATGCCAAGTTTTCAGAGGAACTCACCCAAGACAGACAGAAATAATAGGGCTAAAAGGACAGCAAGCAATTTTAGGTAACACTGAGAGTAATGTCTTGAAGGTACACAGAATGTCCACACCTGGCATTGTTCAAGACCCAGAGTAGCTTGCAATCCAATGGGCTCATAATCTATTAGACTTGGGTCACAAAGTCTGGTGATGAGTAGGATCTCCCACTTCTAAGCAGCTAGAACTGGGGTCTCCTGCATTGCAGGCAGATTCTTTACCAACTGAGCTTTGAAGGATGCCCTCTAAACAGCTCACTATATGTTAACTCTGTGCTTAGTAACTAAAGACCACAGGGCACCCTTCTCTTTGTCCAAAAGGAAACCTAGACTGATTTAGAAAATAATGATGCTTTGAATTTTCAGGACACACATGGTTAATAGAGCTTAAAATTGTTTTGAGGACTATCTAAAGCTGAAAGCTTTTTCTATACAGAGGTATTATCAGAACAACTGCCAGAAAAACTAAGACTCTGGAAACTGAAAACCGAAACCAACAGTGCCATTGAGAAAAAGTACCTGTCTTTTTCACCAGTTTTCATTACAGAGAGACTTCTTTAGTGACACCATTAGAGTCAATGGAGCAGAGTACTGAGAATGGATAAAGAAAATCTATAGAAAAGATACATGTAAAGAAGATTGATAAGAACCAAGAAAGAAATGGAAGGCAAAATTATATAGACAAGGAAGATACAAAGAACATAAAAGATCCCAACGCGACACTTGCTTTGGAAGACTGCTGCTGCTCAGTTGCTTCAGTGGTGTCTGACTTTGTGAGACCCCATAGATGGCAGCCCATCAGGCTCATCTGTCCCTAGGATTCTCCAGGCAAGAACACTGGAGTGGGTTGACCACTGACACCAAATTACGATTTTATGGGAAACTACTCCAAACAAAAGGATGACTAAAAAATGGGAATGTATTTACAATAATGTGTGGTATTGGAGAAGATTCTTGAGAGTCCTTTGGACTGCAAGGAGATCCAACCAGTCCATCCTAAAGGAGATCAGTCCTGGGTGTTCATTGGAAGGACTGATGTTGAAGCTGAAACTCCAGTATTTCGGCCACTTCATGCAAAGAGTTGACTCATTGGAAAAGACCCTAATGCTGGGAATGATTGGGGGCAGGAGGAGAAGGGGACGACAGAGGATGAGATGGCTGGATGGCATCACCGACTTGATGGACATGGGTTTGGGGGGACTCCGGGAGTTGGTGATGGACAGGGAAGCCTGGCGTGCTGCAAATCATGGGGTCACAAAGAGTCCGACACGACTGAGCAACTGAACTGGTCTCACAATAATGAGTGAGAATCTAAGAATAAGACCTTAAATGAAGAGTGAATTTTCTTTAAGTACAAAGCCAGTGTTTATATAGTCCAATGTTTACAGATACATGAAGTGTGAGACAGCATATCTGATCACCTATATAAGCGGTCATAGATCTGATCAGTATATATAGTGAATTTTCTGATCACTAATTCAATAGCTCCACAAGATAGCACATGAGAATTTTCCACTGCTTATAGACTGGGGCAGCCCTTCATTTCCATGAGAAGTAATCTCTTTACAAAGAGCTTGGAGTTTCAAAGGGAAAACTACAGACTGAATCTCATCTCTCATCTCAATGAAAGTTGAAAAGAGTTAGTTGCTGCCAATTATGAAATACTTCCATTGTTGACTATTTGGTGGTGAGGTGTCACTTTTAAAAACTGGTTTCACTGATAATTATGGAGCTTATGGTTTATGTTCTAACTGCTCTGAGATTTGATCAGCAGTTTCCCAGGTTTGAAACAGAAGCAGGTTCTTTGCAAAACCATATTCTCAAGTCCTTATTCAAACGTATCAAGTGCTGATTTTGGAGATCAAAAACTCAGTGAGGACCTCATGATTGAGCTAATGAGTGAAATGGATCCCTTTAAGAGTTGTTGTAACATTTAACATAGACTGAATCATTCCATTAATAGCCAAGCAAAAGAGCTTGTAGAATTTCACTTTACTCACTACCACCACTCCTCCCCTCTGCCTCCCCCGCCCTCCCCCACCCTGCTGCCCCACATACCCACCAAGGGATTAGGTTGTTCAATGGAGTTTCGAAATGTGTTTGTAAGAACTAAACAAAGCACATAAAGGACATGCGAAGGATGAAATAGTAACCCTTGTTTTACACAAGAGAAGACAAAAAGAATAATGTGAACTAATCCAACTAAACAGGATGTACTGTCATAATATGTTTAAAATCAAACACAAAGATCTGGCAATCTGAATCAGGAAAGAAAACAAGCAAAACTTCCAGTACTCAAGAGGAATGCCAACCTTGGTAGATGCACATCAAAGAAAGGTGGAGGTCTCATTTGCGTATGGATCTTCACTTCTATCCTGCACTTTGCTAAGGCTTCACTCTGTGACATGGGTAAGACACTCTTTCGTTCACCACATATGTACTGATATACATACACGGTACCAGGTCCCTGACACACTGTATTATTGCCTATGAATTAAAGAACACCTTGATTTAGCAAAATAGATGGAAAGAATGTTTAATAAAATGACCCATGTCTAGTTTATGTTTGATTGCTTACTAAATATGTGACAACAGCAAGCTAGGTCTTTGATTTTCTCATTTGTAAAAAATGACTTTTAAACAACTATTCATATGTGGCTAAATATTAATATAAGCGCTTATAAAGTTGTAAGTATTAGGCAAGTTGCTGTTTTCTTCATCCAGAGAGGAATTTGAATGTGTTAGTCGCTCAGTCATGTCCAACTCTTTGCGACCCCATGGACTGTAGCCCCCAGGTTCCTCTGTGCATGTGGATTATGCAGGCAAGAATGTTGGAGTGGGGTGCCATTTCCTTCTCCAGGGGATCTTCCCAACCCAGGGATCAAACCAGAGTCTCCTGCATTGCAAAAAGACTCTTTAGCACCTGGCAAAGTCTAGAAAAGAATGTGGGACTCTTGAATTCACAATAACAGAATGAATAACAGACATCAGAGAAAGTTTTGTTATAGAAAGAGATGGTTGGTAACCCCATCCTCCCCTCTGCTCAGCTGCCCACAAAATGGACATTGCCATGCCTCCCTGCCCTTGACAGTGATGGGCTCACAGGGCAAGCCAGGCTTACTGTGTCACATAAGAGCCTGAGCCTGGAGCTGTCACAGCCAGGTTCCTGCATGTGGGGAAAGCTGATCTGGGAGAACAAAGCCAACACTCCGCTGCTCTAGCAGAGATGAGAGACAGAGAACTCTGATGGAGTGTGAACTAGTTCTTGAGACTTCTCAAGGCTTGTTTCTCACGGCTTCCTTCAATTCAACACATTCCTTTTTCGTATAAGCTAATTTGCATTGGTTTCTGTCGACAGCGCAATGGCTGACCTACAGAAAAAGGCAGAGACACTCACTCACATATTCACTCCTGGATCAATGCTAGCTATATGAATGCTTGGGGCTGGGAAAGTGGCCAGAACACTTTCCAAAGGGAGATTCAAAGCCACAGTCTCTGGCTTTGGTGGAGATGGGATGAATGCTGATTTGTTGGCTGGGTAGTGGTGGCAAGAGGGGAATGAGCCAGGGGTCCTCTGGCCTAGGTCTGAGCTCAGGCCCCCAAAGCTATGTCACTCTGACCTTTGATACACATTTAAGGTATTAGAGGCACAAACAGAATATTAATCCTGACACTGCAACCAAATAAGTATTTTTTTTCTTTCAGTCATTCAAACAGCCTTCCTGGGGCTGGTTTTCATCTATACGATAAGAGTTTCACATGGCAAAGTGCTGTAATTGTTGAAACTCCATGAAAATTTACACTTGGCCAAAATGTAACTATGAGAAATGACATGTGAAGAGTGGTTAGGGAGAGACTGAAATGCAGATAGTTGACTGAGCCCATGCTTGTTTTCAAAGATAATATGCATGATAACAAGAACTTAAACATGCAGCAGTACTATAGGACAGGCACTGTTCTAAAGGCATTATGTATGTTAACCCATTTAGTCCTCACATCAACTCTAGGAGATAGATACTCTTATTATCCCCATTTTACAGTTGGAGGAAAACCAAGGCACAGAGAAGCAACCTGGCCAGAGCTACAAATGAGCACATCTGAAACAGGAACCTAACTCATGCAATTAGTGCTCAAAATCTAAGTTCTTAACAACTCTGTTATGCGTCTGTTGTCAAGGGCCCCTACTTCTCTACCTGGCACAAAGTCAAATTCACCAAGTGCTTTTCAAAGGTTAGCACATGAATAAAGCAACCTTGGCGAAGAAGGCATTGATAACAACCACGTGATACAGTTTTTCAAAGGCACGAAGGCAGTCTTGGAGGTACCTGTTCAGGAAACAAGGCCTTCTTTCTCGGGAGTATTTTGCAGCCACACGCCTAAAAGCACACTCTTTTTCATCATGCTTGTGCAAGGACTAATCAAGTCTTGTTAAAGGTAGGTCAATCTTTGTGTAACTGCCTTAGAAAGTGAATTCTACTCAGCAGGCTGGTTTTTGATAAGTAGTACTGTTCCTCACGCTGGTGGGTAAAATCAGTGGAAATAAACTACTGGAGGCAGAGAAGAGCAGAGGAGAAGAATGGAGTCATCCAAAACTCTCATTTGTTTTCTTTTCCATTTGTCTAACAAAGGTATCAATTTTTTCTCTCATCTGATACCTATCTAAAAACACAGTTTTAAACAGGGGTCCCCTAACTCCAATATCTAGTACCTGGTGATCTGAGAAGCTGATGTAATAATACAAATAGAGTGCACAATAAATGTGATATGCTTGAATCATCCCTAAAGGATCCCTCCACCCCCGGTCTATGGAAAAATTGTCTTCCACAAAACCAGTCCCTGGTGCCAAAAACAGGCAGCGGTTGGGGACCGCTGCTTTAAATCATGGATTTCTTAGCACCCAGAGTGTTGGCAGGCAAGACTTCCGTAACTAGAGTCTATAATTTGAACAGCGTGCTTATAATACAATTTATTAAAGAACGTGTATTAAGTAAACTGGAATTTAGATCAGAGTAAAATGTGATGAATAACCTCACTATCCCTTTTCAATAAGAATCAAATTTTCCTACATTTTTACTGTAAAGATTATGTTGCTAGAATCAAACTCGGTAGCTTAATATAACCACTCCTATCAGTGAAATACTAAGATCAAGTTTATTAATCCTGCCAGCAGAGCTTATCTAAGAACTAGTAAAGACCATTGTAATTATTATGTACTATGTGGTTTTACAAAACAGCCGAAGTTTAGCTGCTTGAACTCTAATTGTCTAAGGGCTTCAAGGAACAAAATGGCTTAAAGGTTGATTCAAACTCAAATCATGACAACTGCCAAGGTTTGGAAAATTTGGATTCTAAGGACTACTAACAGCTCTCATGTGCTCAGAATAATAGCTGTGGAAAAAACCCATTAGATCACTGCCTCCACTGATTGCTGGTTCTAGAATAGCAATTAGATGCTCCCCCACTCTGTGTTGTTTCACTGGTGCAGAGGGACAGGTTTAACTCCTTGTGGAGTAGCCAGGTTGGCTGTGAATCTCCAACAGGACATCCTGGGACTCTTATTTTGCTGATCTTCCCCTTTGAGGAAATGTAGCCACAGGAGCAACCTCACCAGGTGCTGAGAAGACGGAAACACTGCTCACAGGGGACAGTTTGCAGTGCTCAGCCCACGGAAAAGCCCTGCCTCTGTGAGCCCAGACGTCTTTCTCCTGTCACCCAGGACCCAGGTGCCTGTCCTTGCTCGTCAGATGACTTTTTAATTCTTGCACAAGCTATGAGACTGTATAACACTCTCTAGATGGGTATAACACTCTCTAGATGGAAATATAGCTTGTTTAGAGGCTGGACCAGAAGTTTGAGGAAGCCCCTTATTGTGAAGATAGTCTTAAGGTCAAAAAGAGGCTGTGTAAGCCAGAAGATGAGGGGTTTGAAGTTATTAAAAGGATTTACTCTCACTCCTGCCTAGAATACTAAAAGAAGCTGAGTTGAAAAGGTAACTCCTTTCCTCCCCTTCTGACAGTTTGCACAGATAAGACTGATTCAGAGATGCTAGACCAGCATAAATTTTTTCTCTTGGGCCCCACAATGGTTGGCTTTAGAAGTATTCCAGTTTAAAACACTATAGCAGAAGCCTACGGAGGATCTTTGGATTTCTATTTTGAACTTATAGCCAGCTTACATCTTTTAAAAAAATATTCAAATATTTCTGTAGCCTAGAATAGACTATGCACTTCTTGAGGGTTAGGCCACTCTTGCCCCTCTGGAGCCACACACGTTACAGAACCGTGCCCATCATAGCTACTGCAGCCAGCCTCTCAAGTGGACCCCAAGGATCCCAGCCTGCTGGTATTCACACACTGGAATGGTTCTTTCCTGCATCACCCTCAAGCTAGTTTGAGTGAACAACAGAATATGGCAAGAGTAATAGGATGTCACATCTGAAGATAGGTTATGAAAAACTGTGACTTATTCTTTTAATCTCAACCTCATTTCTCTTTCTCTGTCTCATCACTCACCCTGGGGGAAAGCAGCATCCCATGTTTGAGCTGCCTTAAATAAAGGTTCCCATGACCTTGTTGTCAATCTACCAAGAGCCGGCAAGGAGCCGAGGTCCACCAACCACTCCATGAGTGAGCTTAGCAGCTGCCTCTCTCCCCGCAGTCGGGCCTTGACATGACTTTAGCACCAGCCAACTAGTTGGCAGCATCCTCATCAAAGACACTGAGCCAGAACCACCCACTTAAGCTGTGCCTGGATTCCAAAATACATTTCTACATTTCATGTAACTTTGTAACTCAGCAACAGATAACTAATATAACCTCAGAGCCTATACCCTTTCTCATAGTAGATGTTCTACAAAACTCTCTTGACTACAGGGCACAGGGAAGACAACATGGGAAATACATAGCTGATGAAGAGTCCAATTAAGTTGCACAGTTTTCTCAGTGGCTCTGATTTAAACATTTTTCTTCTGCTACCCATGGATCAAAATCATCTTCCTTGACTCCTGGGGAAGACTACCTGGTCCTCTTCTAGGCCGACAACTTCTAATTTCAGTTGAAAGTGAGTTGTGCTCATCTAGTTTGCTTTAAGCTGGTTTTCTTCCCGCCCAAGTTGCATGAGATGTCTCACTGTATTTTCATTCATTCATTCATTCAACATTAATGAGCATCACTGTTCTAAGTGCTGGGGCTATAGCAGTGGACAAAACAAAGTCCTGGCCTCAGGAGTTTACACCAGCTTACACTTCTTACAAGCTATATTTGCCAAACTACAGAACCGTCTTGATCTCTTCTGCTAGCTTCCTGGGCTGTGGGTCCCCACATTAAGCTCTTGCTTTTAAGGACCCAGCACTAGGCAGCATTTACAATGAAAGCCTGAAAGGCATACCTCTACAAGAGAGGACACCTCTAACAACTCTTAATTACTGGCAGTCATTTAACCCATAATTTAGGCAACCGCATGAAGCACAGTTAGGGACACATTCAATGGGGACAGGAATTTGCCACACGTACCCTGCTTCCACCCCTCTAATGTGTATGTTCCGTGGCATTTAACAGTGTTCCCAGTATACCATACCATGTCATACCATAGTTTTAATAAATCATAGTTTATCAACTGATAGACATTCTGATATGACATTTTCTGCTTAACATCCAACTGGAAGTAGACCATGCACATCAGTAGGATACAACCAATTCACTTAAAAATTGGATAGTAAGTTGTATCTAAAATGCATATGTAATCATATTTCCAAGTCTCAGAATGGTTTTTCCACCCACTTTGGCTCATCTTTACTCTAGCACAAACTCTAAGCTGGAGGAAAATTCTTATCTCCCAGGTCACTGCAGCCAGCAAATAAACATGCTGTCAAAATGATGATCACAAAACAGTATTTTCCAACTCTGCCCCCCATCAGCCTCAGTCCCTCCCACAAAGTACAAGAACTCTCAAGAAATGCTTCCTCTTTGTTCTACAAACCAGTCTCCATGGTGGCCAGAGGCTGGTGCCCTGTCTCAGATACAGGGTGACATTCACCCTCAAAAGCAGCAGCCACCCTCAATACCCACTAAGGGCACAACGCTCCCTCCTGAGAGTGCAAACTCTGAGACAAGGCCACCACCTCCTGAAGCTACGAGGGTTCCATCTGGCAAAACTGCTGAAACTGTCACATAGAAACCATGGATGAGTCTGGGTACTAGGGATTAATTTCAGGGGGTGGCCACAGTGTCACCCCTCTTCTCTGGTATCCACTACCCTTTCTGGCAGTGGAACTTTGCTCAGACATTTGTGAGCACAGCACTCCTCTACCTTCTCTTGACAAATTTTTCAGACATATTCCTATGTATCTGAATGCTGGGTGCACTTGTCTTAAGTTAATGCCCCTGATTTAAGAGTATCTTAGGAAAACTAGTTTGGGAGCCAGATTAATCTGTGTACTTCCAAAACAACAGGTGTTTGTGAAAATCACCAGAAAGGCAGAGAAGCCAAAGTTGAAAAAATTATACAGACCAAAAATTGAACTCATTTGTTCATTGCATTTGAATTTATCCACAAAAATTGTTTCTCCCCCTTCAATGTTTTCATTTCAGTCATTAAATTTCCAATCAGAAACAAAGGGGTTTATTGCTTTACTCAGTAGGTTAATTTTTATTAAGTCTTTGAAATTCATAAGAAGTTCAGCCCGTTACAAAGTAGAAAAGCTCTGGTTTAGAGAAACTAGACTCTTAGTTGTTAGGAATAAGACTGTTTAGTTGGTGTTATGCTTAGCTTGATTTTAAAACAATAAAAAATGGGTCCTATTCTATGATCCAGTGAACAAAGAGGGTTTTTAACTAAGGAGTTAAAATTTAGAACTTAAGCTGTATTCATAGCTCTTTCTTTGATCCTGCTTATTCATTACTTTGATGTGTTTAGTGGTTATTTTCTTGAGGTTATATTTTATAATACAAATTTGCTTTTCATAAACAGTAATTTTGAATTAGATATTCTTGAAGATAAGATGAGTTCATTAAGACAATTAGTTAAAAGTATATACCCCAGAGCTAAGAAAAAGAAAATTTGGGGAGTAAATTCACAATGGAGATGAACACGGTATTTCAGTTAGCCTAAAGAAAATAAATAAAAATAAAACAAAGATATTTAGTGGTACTATGTTATGCCACAAATGGAATAGATGGTTCTGTGTTTTCCTTTCCAGTAGCTCATCAAAAAACCATCTGTAACCTGAACGCTACATTGACTTAAAATTTGACTTCTTAAAAACTAGTCCTCGCAAACCAACTAGGCTTTGAACATTTTCTCACTGATGGGCATATACATTCATGTTAGGTAAATACATCCAGAAGTGTTAAAAATAGAAATAATACATCTTGGGAAAGAATGTACACAAAAAATCACAAAGTACTTACATCAATTATTTCTGCATTGGGGAAAGGATTATTTTTGTTTTCTTCTGTACATTTTGGTCACTACATGATTTCCTAATGAACAGATTTTTCATTAGAGGGAAGTTTAAAAAGGAAGAGGAGGAGAATACTGTATTTGCCACTTGGCAGCTTTTCCTCTTTGTAATGGGCTGAACTTCTTATGAATTTCAAAGACTTTATAAAAATTAACCTACTGAGTAAAGCAATAAATGGCTTACTTCAAACAGGTTCACTTAAGCACTAAGTATTCTGGCACCGATACTGTATGTCCCATGGGAACATCTGGAATGGCACACCCAGAGATGACCGTGCAGGCTGTTCTCTTGGTTTTATGACACTAACAAGCACCACAAGCAATGGTGGTTAGTGTGCCTTTTCATTAATGGAAGGTAACAATCACCTGTAGAATGCAGTGAGTAAGTGTGACTTTAAGAAAAAAGGGCCACGCTGCCAGGATGGACCTTGATAGAGGACAGCAATATTCAAAGGCAACAAATCTCTTCCAGAATTCTGGACTTGGTGCTGGGCTGGTCTCAAAGTAAGGAGTGCGTTTCAGAACACTTCCATTTTTATATTATAGTGTGTCGATGAGCTGTGGGTTCAGAATACAGCCCCATGGCTCACTTGTCTTGTTTCTCTGCCATCAAACAGAAATGGGAAAAATGGAGCCATTTAGTGCTTATGGGAAGAAAAAAATATGTATAGGCATGCTCTATGTAAATGCAAGTAGCAGGACATCAGAGCAGAGAAAGCATTAGATTATTTCAGCTGTATCCAGACATTAATGAAAGCCAATTTGCAATTAGGTAATTAACATAAGAGCCAGTGGTAACAAGCAGTGTGTTCTTTTTCCTAACATCTTTGCTACAAATTGCTGTTAAAAGCTTCTCCCTGAGCTCTCTTTGTCTTTTGACTGCATGGTGATGATATAAGGTAATTGCCAAGTATCTGCAGAATGCTGCAGGTTGTTTCATGCAAGCCATTTAGTAACTACGTCAGGTTATCACACAGGAAACCCTTTTAATTACAAGATACAATGGCGTGCATCACCCGGTGGCCGTCTCTCTGGTTAACCTTGAACTAAAGGTTCATTCCTAAATCTCCTTTTTGTCCCCGGCTCTGTTCTGCCGGCTTCCAGGGCTGCACAAACCCTGGTTGGGTGGTCCTGCCGCTTAAGGCACACGGCGATGCTCCCTCATTTCTCTGTGCTGGTCCCAGGGCCTTGGCTGCATCTTGGACCCACCCGGTTCTGGTTAACGACACCCAGAAATCCCCATGAATCTCTATGAGGAAAGCAAAAACCTAATCATTGATGACTCAATCCCTACTAGGAATAAACTAGGGAGATCTCCCTTAACAGCTATATTAAGCAAATACATACATATAGTCGCTGTCAGTGATATGCAGCTTGCAGTTACTCCCCTTTAGCATTTTTTCTATTTTTTTCTTCAGAGAATGGTGACTCATTTAGCTATGTGTGGCTAAAAATAATACACCTGCTGCATCTAGCTATGTGTGACTAAGAATAAACATAGCAGCTATGGCCTTTTGTGTCCCCTCTTGCTTCATCATCTTGGTGATATGTTATCTGCTGCTACTTCCCTATTTTTGTGCTGTTTCACTTCCTACCTTAGCATATGTGTCAGTGTTGCCATTTCCTTTAGCAAGGTTTACTTGATCATTTGCAGGGCCTATTCAGAATCTTTGATGGTAAATGTTCCAAAATCCAGTTTCCAGATATATGTGAGTAATTCTAGGGATGTGAGAATTGGACCATAAAGAAGACTGAATGTGAAGAATTGAGGCTTTCGAATTGTGGTGTTGGAGAAGACTGTTGAGAGCCCCTTGGACTGAAGAGAGATCAAATCAGTCAATCCCAAAGGAAATCAACCCTGAATATTCATTGGAAGGACTGATGCTGAAGCTGAAACTCCAATACTTAGGCCATCTGATGAGAAGAACTGACTCATTGGAAAAGACCCTGATGCTGGGAAAGATTGAAGGCAGGAGGAGAAGGGGACCACGGAGGATGAGATGGTTGGATGGCATCACTGACTCAGTGGACATGAATTTGAGCAAGCTTCAGGAGATGATGAAGCACAGGGAAGCCTGGCATGCTGCAGTCCATGGGGCTGCAAAGAGTCATACACGACTGAGCAACTGAACAACTTGTATTTATAGCTCTAGATATTACTCTTCCTAGTATCTATGGAACAGATACTGGAACTTAGAAAAAGTCAGTCTCCTTTCCCAGGTCTTCTAAAAAAGTATCTGATTCTGTGAATGACTTCCCTCTCAGGCACTCTGACCTTTAGTAGTGTGAGGAGGACTGATTTCCAGGTTGGATGCTCAAGTAAGTGAGAAACCAGATGCTATTGTGCTGAAACGTATCCCTTTGCTGAGTGCTTTTAAGCTGCAGTTACTGGAGGCCTGGTGCTTAACTATTTCACAACCACATACACATGGGCTCTCACTATCACGTCTAAAAGAAACTTCGATCTTTTAATGTTTTCTTCATGAGGTTTGCGGGTATTTAGCAGTGACAAAGTTTGAAGTGCAACTTTTAGATCTCCGTTAGAAAAGTTATTTTACCTGAAAATGGCATTCTAAAAGTTTATCAGGTTAAAATATTGAAAAATTGGAGATAAAGACCAATTGGGTTTTTCTGGACTCCCCAAAGTCTTAAAACTCCTTATTTTCCTAAGGGCTCTTTGGTAATGATATCCTGCCTTAGGGTACCGAGTTAAAAAAACATCCCAACATGCCTGTCTTGAACCACACCAAATTAAGCACCAGCTCCTCCAAACGGGGCCCTTCTCCAAACTTGGTCTTGGTCAGTTCTCTCCAGCTGCCTCCAGCTGGAAGAATATTTCTTGACTTCTATTCATGAGCCCCAAACTCATTATCAAGTAGCAAAAGCTTGTATTATTAGAAGCATAAAGACAGGGATGATGTATTCAGTTTTTCAAGTACCTGGTGTACATTATGTATTTACCCATAAAACCACATGGATTTCTTTATTTTGGCTGGAAATTATTTTATATCAGTGTGGTAACTTATTATCTCAGGATTAGGAAAACATTCCACTGGCTTTTGATGGCATCAGAAGAATTTCTGAAACATGATTGTAGATCAGACTTAAATTTTAAACATTTATGTGATTGACCTTGGGTATGGGCCTGTGACAAAGACCTGAAGTGGAAAGCAGTAATATATTTTTAAATGTCTGCTCACTTGTTCAAGCTTGGTGCTTATCACGACTGGGACAATGCTGGGATTTTGAGCTCTTGATAATTATGGACTGTTACCATCTGGATGTGTTACAGTGGGAAAAAGAATCATCTCAGAACACATTTCTCTTTGTTAAGTTAAATGCAGTTTGTTTCATAAACCAAAATTTTCAAACCATGGAATCACAGCTGGTACAAGGACTGGGAATTGCAAGCATAGCCAACCCGCAAAGGATCTCTTATCCCCACTTTCTCCACTCCCATTTCAATTGCAGTTGCCCTTTTCTTTCACTTGGGCTATTATTTTATTTTATTTTATTTGGCCCTGCCACATGGCTTACAGGACCAGGAATTGGACCTAAGCCTTTGGCAGTGAAAGCACCTAACCACCAGATCACCAGGGAACTCTCTACTTGGATTGTTATACAAGACTTCTAACTAGGTTTCCATCCTTTCATCTCTCTTGATTATGTACATTGCTACTCAATCCATCCCGATTCAAAAAAAAAAAAAAAAAGCTGAATATATCTCTATTAACATCCTAAACACAAAATCCCTTAACCTGGCACTTAAAGCCTCTGAAATATAACTGCAACCTGCATGCTAAGCCTTAACTCTCATTACTGCCTAGAAAATGTCTGCGTCTGTTGATATGTACTGCTTTCAACTATTAATCACAGCAATGAAACATCAAGTTCTGGGTGGCTGACTCCATAGGTTCAAACTCAGACTCTGATGCTTATTAGGTCTGTGACTTTAAGCTCTTTAACCTCTCTGTAACTCCATCTTCTCTCTGGCAAAAAAAGCTAACATTCATCATTACTATCATTCAAAGTGCTCTTCAGTTTCTTACCTCTCAAATTTGCCCATTCTCTTTCTCTGGATCAAACACCCTCTGTTCTTTTCCCGTCTCTCTCAAGCAATGGTTCTCCAAGCACTGTATCTGAGTAAGCAAGACAAGCATCACCTGGGAACTTGTTAGAAATACAAATTTTTACACCCCACCCAGACCTACGGAATCAAAAATGTTGAATGTGGGGCTCAGGAATTCGTGTTGTACCAAGTCCTCCAGGTAATCCTGATGCACATTCAACTGTGAGAATAAAAACCTACCTCAAATGCTACCACCTGTTTTCTTATCTCTCCTGGGGTACCTGATCTGTTTCCCCATTCAAACCCCCAGACCCAGAGCCCTTGGTGCCATTTGTTAGCATTCATTTAAACCATATGTGTCCATTTACCTCATGTCATAACCCTATCCCCCAACATAGCTTTGCCAAATTATGAACTTTTTGTGAGAAGGAACTTTGCTTACTAACCTTCAAAGAGGAAGCAGGGCTTAACAAAGTTTCTTTTAAATATTGGTTTGACTGCATTAAATCAGATTATCTTAGTACTCAAAGTATAAGAGATTGAAAAAAGAACTAGAAATACAGGGGAAAAAAAATTTTTTTTTTATCTATTAAGAAGCTCCATGCTGGAAAATATAGCCACAACATGGACTGAATGTTTCAGGTTCTTAATTAGAAGCAAAGTTTCAAGACAGAGAGGTTAAAGTTCCATTCTTATAATCATCTCTTCATTCCTTGATTCTGTAGTGCAAGCCACTTTTTAAAACATTTTCTAAATGCATGACGATGGGTAGGTAATGTAATATCAGGATGGAGGCAAAATGAATATTCAAGACTAAATTACTTCCTATTTTATGTCCTACAAAAGGAACACACAATGTTATTTATGTTTCTCCTTTTCCCTAAGTAGCTTTGAACATGAAAATGAAGCCAAGCTTCGCTAATTGAATTGCAAGTCCAGTAAAAACACATAATTTCTTTTCTTTCTGAGAACCTGAAGTCGGTCATATACAAAAGAAAATGCTACTTATTAAACCATCATTCACTCATTAGTACCAATAGCAATTTAAAAAAAAGAAACTAGTATTTACTCTGGCTTTTCCAAACTGTGTGTGTACAGTTGATTATGTATATATGTATATTTATGTTATATATATATATAAATGTATATATGTACATGTATCAGTGAGACCACTATGAACAAAATCCCTTTGGGATTCGTCACAGGCTTCATATCCAACTGATAGTTGGGCAGCAGTTGAGCACAAGCCTAATTTTCAAGCAATTTATAAGTTAATGTGATTTTCAAATGATGGAAAAGGAATCCACTGTTACTGGTGGAAACAATTTCTTTTGATCTAGTACTTGGGCTGTACCTATTATATTTACTTTCCTTGAAGGCACCCTTACCTTCTCCATAACTTGAACAAAGTGAAACACAACCTGAGCTCGTATATAATTAAAAGCTGTGATATGACCCTGTTCCAACCATATCTATCAGATTACTGGAGTTTCCCCCGCTTTGGCAGAGATTCATATGCTGCTGCAGTCAGAGATAAGTCACCAGCCTCCGTATGCAACGAAATACAGGTAAAGGTGATTATCCTCTCAGCTTTTTCACAACTCCTAGCGTCTCCTTTCTTTACTCATTATTTGAGGGAAAAAAAAATAGCCATGTAAATAACAGGATGCTAGCAAGGCAGCTGACTGGCAGATTAAGTCCAAGCAAAACAATTTCCAAAGGTAATTTTACCCTTATTTCCCCTCTGTTTAAAGATTACTTCTAGAAGATCTAGAAAGAGCGTTCTTGGCAAAATTCTAAGAAACACCTAAAAGGTTTTGGGTAAATTCTACCTGCTGTGGCTGGTTGTGGAACAAGATGTTAGAGATTTCAGTGACGTACTCCACATGAGTCACAGGACGAATAATCAGCGCACAAAACCATTCACCTGCTAGTAAAAGCCACACAAAAGGATTCTAGAATCCTCACCTTCATAACAGGGAGCGTCTGTTCTCACAAGAAAAGTGGGAGAGGGGAACAGGGGTAGTCCTAAGAATAAAAGGAAGAGCTTTCCTTTGGAAAGGAGTACTAGAAAAATGCAGGCTTTTTTGCAGAGAACTAAGAAGAAACACAGATTATAAAAGCCAGCAAGGATGAATCATGAAAATATTATAGTCAGTGAAATAAACCAGACACAAATATTGTAGGATTTCACAATGAAGGGCCTAAAATTGGCATACTCACAAAGACAGAAAGTACATATATATTACCAGGACCTGGGAGGAGAGAATGAAAAGCTATTGTTTAATGGGCACAGTTTGTTTGAGATGACGAAGAAGTTCTGAGAAAAGATGGTGGTCATGGCAGTACAGTATTATAAATGTACTTAATGCCACTTAATTGTATGCCTTAAGTTTCCTACAACAGTGAACTTTATGTACATTTTAGCAAAATAAAAAAATAATAATATATATATATGATGAAACCAAACAAGAAGGAAGACCCAAGGACAGAAAGTAACTGATACAAAGATGTCATAAACCTGGAGAAAAAAGAATTTTCAGAGCTAGAGAAAAGAAGGAACTAGACTAGATTCTCATCTGCAAGAATTTTGTGTTCACAGAGGAAAAAATAGATGATCAAAGAAGAGAGCTTGTCACTGATAAACAAATAGCTAGAGAAAAAAGACAGTATTAATAAAAATCCAGGGATACTGGGTTGGAGCACAAAGGCTAAAATTATACCTAAGCCACATAAAGAAAAGGGAAGAAAATAGGACATTAGAAAATCTGGCCCTGTAAGGTGTGCCCACCCCTGAGATTCAGTGATTTGCTGATTCAGAGATCTTTAAGAATGTTACAAACATTCAGCATTAAGCAGTAAAAAAAAAAAATGGTACACATACTCCAGGATTACAGAAAATGATTCCCTTTTGTTAAATAAATTCACTATAAAAATACCTCCAGTGTGCATGTTAAAGCAGTGACTCTTCGAGGGTGGTCGCCAGACCAGCAGCAACAGCCCCTTGGGGGAGTTGTCTGGAAGGTCAGCCTCTGGGCTCCGTAGCAGACCAACTGCAGTCAGAAATGCGGGAGCCACGCAGCGGTTTTAACAGACCTCCCAGGTGATGCTAATGCTGAAGGGTGCGATGCAGCGCCTCGTGAAGGAACCTGAGTGAAGGCCTGCAGGTGATTAATTAGGCCTCGTGCTGGAGGCAGCTGCTCTGGAAAGGGGCAAAGCACCAAAGCCCACGTTGGAGGATCTTTGCCTCATTTTCCAGGAGGTTTTCTGATTTGACTCAGAACTACTTGCCTGTTGCCAGTGTTAGGTAAATCAAAGCCGTAGAGATATCTGCACAATGATTGTGCTAGTGAGACATCACCAGGACGCTTTCTGCTTTCAGAATACCTGCGGGGTTCCTGCCTTTCCCTCTGAAAAGAAAATGAAGTCGTTCAGTCATGTCCAACTCTTTGTGATCCCATGAACTATAGCCGACCAGGCTCCTCCGTCCGTGGGATTTTCCAGGCAAAATTACTAGAGTGGGTTGCCTTTCCTTCTTCAGGGGACCTTCCCAACCCAGGGCTTGAACCTGGATCTGTCACATTGTAGGCAGACACTTTACCACCTGAGCCACCAGGGAAGCCTGCATGTCCCCTTACTAGAAATGTATCTGCAATTTATCGTGTTGTTATTGTTGTTTTTTAGTTGCTCAGTCGTGTCTGACTCTTTGCCACCCCATGGATTATAGCCCACCAAGCTCCTCTATCATGGGATTTCCTAGGCAAGAATACTGGACTGTGTTGTTCTTTTCTTCTCCAGGGGATCTTCCTGACCCAGGTACTCAACTAGGGTCTCCTGCCTTAGCAAACAGATTCTTTACCTCTGAGCCAACAGGGAAGCCCAATTTATTATGCAGATTTCTTCAAATATTTCAGAATGTATGGTCATATCTCAACATTGTCAAGAAAGCTTTTCAAGTTAGGCCCCATCTGTTATATGCAAGTGTTTCTATAACACAATAGTTCAGTTGGCAATTTAAGGAGGATCATTGAATGTGTGTTGTTTTTTCTTTTAGTCTTTGCTCTTTTTTTCCTGTCATGAACTACCTGGGCACAAGAACCATATAAAGCTACTAGTAACACCCTCTGTCCATATTAGACTAAGATTATGAAACCCCCTTAACCTCAGTATGATGTCATGTTACTATTTTTTTAATCTACAGGTGTATATTTCTTTTATATCATCTTCGAGTTTAATAAATATTAGAATTTTTCCTTTATGTCAAAAGCATTCTCATTTCTCTCAAGCTAGCCTTAGGGTCTAGCTTATTTCTACATCCTTAAGGCTGTGTATCTGCCCATCACCCTTGCTGTCCACCTGCCCCCATCCCAGGGGTCTAGGCAGCGCTCAGAAAGAGCAAGATCAGTACCCTTTCTTGGTTCAAGGCCAGCTTCCAAAACCATCTGTGCCTCCATCTGACTTTCCAACCTTCTAATCTGTGCTCTTGTCACTTCTCTAGAGCATCACACCAATTTTCAACCAGATATTGGTATGATGTCTTTGGTCTTCAGGGGAAGAAAAATACTTCTACTCTTCTAGGATCTCTGACTAGACCTAAGAATTAAACCAACAAAGGACAAACAGGAGAGAAACATATCAGTTTTATTAGAATTTTACGTACATATGGGAACATTCACAAGAGAATAAAGACCTGAAGAAGCAACCAGAACACAGAGTTTTTATATCTTTTGGACAAAGAAATGATAAATTACAAGAATTAAAACATTTTTGGAATAGAGGCAACAAATAATGGGAAGTGAGTAGGAGATAACTGCCGCTGCTGCTGCTAAGTCACTCAGTCATGTCCGACTCTGTGCAACCCCATAGATGGCAGCCCACCAGACTCCTCCATCCCTGGGATTCTCTAGGCACGAACACTGGAGTGGGTTGCCATTGCCTTCTCCAGTGCATGAAAGTGAAAAGTGAAAGGGGAGTCCCTCAGTCGTGTCCGACTCTTAGCGACCCCATGGACTGCAGCCCACCAGGCTCCTCCGCCCATGGGATTTTCCAGGCAAGAGTACTGGAGTGGGGCGCCAGTGCCTTCTCCAGGAGATAAGTGGGGGAGAACAAAACTAGGAAGATGAGGTTATTGTTGTAAATTTGTTTGTACAGCCTCATTTCAGCATTAATTCTCAGTCTCTGATAGTAAGGACCTCTTCCTTGTCTAGGAAGACATCTTTCTCATTTAATGGCCTGTTTTTAGGTAGGAAAAGGTAGATCAGAGAGCCCTTCCTGCATCCTCTGCATCTCAAAGGCCTTCAACTCAAAATCATCAGTATACCAAAATAGCGTATTTTGGGGTGGCATGTCCTAAAGTCTTTCAGATACTGACTTCTTGCCATAATTTACACTGGCCCAATGGCAACCCACTCCAGTAGTCTTGCCTGGAAAATCCCATGGACAGAGGAGCCTGGTAGGCTACCGTCCATGGGGTCACAAAGAGTCAGACACGACTGAGCGACTTGACTTTAGTCTACTTCTGGAGGTTCTTGATAACAATTGTGCAGGATATAAGAAACAGCCCATCAAGCTAGCTTTTCTACCAGTCTTCCCAAAGACCTTTAAAACTATTAAAAAAAAAAGTGGTAAGAGGAAGTTTTCCATGTATTTTAAGTGATGATTCCTCTAAAATAAAAACATAGATATTCACTCAATGCTGGTGACTGCTCCTGGCCAAACTCTGAATGTAACCTACCAGTTGCCCATCTGAGAATCTGTGATTATGGAATTTATTCCTAATGGTGAAAGCAGTGTCCCACATACTAATTAGACCTTTTATTAAGGAATGAAGGATTGCTGAGCCAATGAAACTTACAAGGGAGGAAACATAATTTCTAAAACTGTGATAGAAAAGGACATCATTTTTTAAAAAGTCATAAAAAATATGCATGGACTCAGAGTTAGCATTTCAAGGAAATAAGGTGGCCTGAATAGAAAGGATTAGCTGGTGAGCCAAATAGAAATTTTAATGCACTTTTTTCCTCCTTCCTATTTTAGTTTACTTTGCCCTCCTTGAATCCAATGGTTGTGGAAGAACTAGTGGTTTTAAGTGCAACAGCATTATTTTTATGTCCCCATTACTGAGGACAGGAGCCAATGCTCGAGGCAGCTTTATGTATCACTAAAATGCCAAAGTTCGTGAGTAGTTCAGTTCAGTAATAATAATAATAAAAACAATACTAATAGTGACAATATAAGGTTAGGCTAAACTGTAGTAAGAAAAATGCACAAACCATGGTGGATTAACACAATCAACTCTTACTTCATGTTCACACCACGTCCAAACACAGTCCAGAAGATCTCGGTGTGACTTCTCCTTTGATAGTGACTCAGGGACCCAGGATCCATGCATATTTTAGCTACATCACCAAGGTTGCTGCTGCCAAGGTAGAAGGGGACACAGGAAATACACTGGCTTAGTAACTGTCTTAGCCCATAAATGCTGCTTCCCTCCCACATTTTATTGATCAGAGCTACATGGCTCCAACCTAACTGCAGGGTAGGCTGGGAAGTATAGAAGGGCACAAGAATAGTTGGTGAGACTTTCCCACAAGCAATGATAATTCTTTGATCAGTGCCATCTGTATTCCAACTACTGTGCTGGTTAACTTACATGCATTATCTCAGATGCTCAAAACAACATCTTAACATGTGTTATTAATTTCACTTTGTAGATGAATAAACCAAGGCCCATAAAAATTAAGCCATTTTCAGGTATTATCTTAGCTTATAGTAGAAACCTTTGAAGATATGTATGGGGCTCATACACATAATGGCAAAAGTGGGATTTGAATTTTAGAACGGGCCCATCTTCTTGCTTCTCCATGTGGCAGGTGCCAAGTAAAATGGTAGTCTCTGGGAATACTAGAAACAAAAGGCGATGTGAAGAAGAGAAAGAGAGAAGTCCACTGGTACCCTCTGATAGCGGAACTGCCATCAGCATCGTACCAAGGCCAGAGACATAAAGACCAGTATTTCCAAAGGCAAAAAGCCCACCACTTGCTCAGGGTCAGGTTTTCTGTGAAGTTAACACCGTTTAAGGTTCATAATCCTCACTTTCATAGGCACCTTCCAAGGCCCTGGGAGGGACCCCAGCAACATGCCCAGAGAATATTATATTTCGATAAAATATGGAAAAGATTTTATGACAGCAATTAGTTAAGACCATGGTCTGTTTCTACTCCTATGTCCTGACTATCGCTTATTTCCTCATGTTAATGGTAACCTGCCTATATGCACATTTAAGATCCAGTGAAATAGAAATTAAATAGGGTTTACATTTACTTTGCCTTGAATGAGATCTCTTCCTGTGATTCACAATCCCTCCATTATAAATAAGTTTTGCCAACCATCCCAGTGTAAGGAATGGTTTCAAGGATTATCCCTAATGCCTACTATGCTGACTCACCCGACATCACAACACAAGTGTGCAGAGCTAGATGTATTGTGACATGAACATTTTCCTTGGCACTCAGGAACAGAAGTAGATATGCAAAAAAGGAAGAAGCTAATCTTTGGAAAATTCTTCCAATCATCAGCCTTGTAAGATTGTGAATAGAGGATACAGTTACCATAAGTATTTAGTCAAAGTTGAAGTTTTTTCTACTAGGAATACACACAATAAAGCCACATATACAATCATAAAACACCATATTTTTTTCTTTTGATGGCAATCACATGAAATAAAATGTATTACATTTCTGTTTGGAGGAATACTAGAGACTGCATATGTGAGTGAAACTTTTAGAGGTTTCCAAAATTTGACACAATCAGTAATTTTCATGACCAATAATGATTGTGGAAATAAAAGAAATGTTACTAAGCTATCAGTATTAATAAAAAGATTTCAGTCAGCCATATGGGAAAAAGATTAATTTATTTTATCTACAGAAAATGATGTAAGATTTTCAAATTGTTGCTATATGAAGAAGTAATCCAAAAATATTGTACATATCCAAAAATACTGGGGGAAGGCTGTTTAATTTCAAGTATTTAGTTTGTGATATTAGTTCTTTTAAATTTATTTTTGTGTATAATTTTTCTATGTATAGATTCACCATCATACCAACTTTGTGTTCTTTTTCTTCGAGTCCTCCAATTATGTAAGCTTTATGTCCTCCCATATATAGACTGACTGTGTCTTGCCCCTCTCCCACCCAATTCATAGATGGGAGACCTACTCCCAATCAGCAAAGAACTGACTCATTGGAAAAGACCCTGATGCTGGGAAAGACTGAAGGCAGGAGAAGGGGACAAACAGAGGATGAGATGGTTGGATAGCATCACCAACTCGATGGACACGAGTTTGAGCAAGTTTCAGGAGTTGGTGATGGACAGGGAAGATTGGCATGCTGCAGTCCTTGGGGTCACAAGGAGTTGGACACGACTGAACTGAACTGAACTGAATCCCCAATTTGATAGTATTAGGTATTTGGGTCTTTGGGATGTGATTAGGTCATGGGGGGAGCCCTCATGAATGGAATTACTGCCCTTATAAAGAGACTTCAGAGAGCTCCCTTGCCCCTTCCATCATGTGAGGACACAGTGACAAGATAGTCATCTATAACCAGGCAACCAGCCCCCTGCTAGCACCTTGATCTTGGATTTCCCAGCCTCCAGAACTGTGAGACGTAAATTTCTGTTATTTATAAGCCACCCAGTCTATGGCATTCTGTTATAGCAGCCCCCAAAACACTCAGACAGCCCCCACTCCTAAAACCTAGTTCCACTCTCCAACTGGCATAAATTAGCAGGAAAAATGCCCATCTTAATTCACTCAGCAGAGCATCAACTGGTGTAACATTTGAAAAAATAATAAAGGATCTAGATGACAATAGCATGATTAGTTGACATGCCAGCCATTTCAAAGCAAGTAAGTTTTTGATGTTTTAAATTATTCAACCCAAGAGATAAGTATTTAATCTGTAAAGACGTGGATTTGAAATTCCATTGCCAAAGATAAAGAACAATCTCTAGATTGTTACTTGTTATATCTCCATGCAGATTATATTTATCAATCATCGGTACTATTCAACTTTAGAGGACGCCTGTGGCTAAATTAGGCCAGGAAATAAAGGTCCTTGGATAAAAGTGGCCTTCATAGAAGTAAAAAAGACGTCCTTCTGATCCACTCTACACAATGTAAACTCTCTAGGGAGAATTAGAGTTTCTACCTGTCACAAAGCAGTCACCCCCTTGTTAATGGATATAAGATACTTTTAATCACCAAGATACGCAAAGAAATTGGATAGTACCCAGAAAAACAGGGGTGGGGGAGAGCTTAATGCTGATGATTTGAAGCTTAATAAAAAATGCAAATGCTTAAGCTTAATATCTGATTTTATTTTACAGCATTTTTATTACCATCAACATTTTCAAAATTTTTGCTTGGAAAGCAAAATTAGCACTTCTCATGTTGAATACCATGAAGGGGAAAACGAGACTAAAATAAGTCACTGTCCTTATCAATTTTTATCGAAATCTCAAAATACATAACAGAAATTAACCTGGTAGCCCTTAAGTTCTAGATAATTCTGAAATAATACATTAGCTGTTCATTAGCTGGGCAATCTATGACCTAGAAAGATCAAGCGATTGTTGAAGTTTAAGTAGTTAATCAGGTGCAGCAACAAAGATGGGGAGGAGGGAATTGAAGCTAAAATCCTGAGCACAAATTTCTGGACTAATTCCATTCCAGAAAATTTCTTCCTAAAATACATATTCTATTTCTTTATAATAAGACACTAAGACCCTGGTTTCAGTAAACTAATAAACTTCCAGAGTGACGATTTAATGGTCACTCTGAAAGTCATTCAAAGAATCTAATTGTATTCCAATTGCTTTGTGTTGTGAATCACATGTAATTTTGAAGCATTTAATTCACAGAAAACCCATAGAACAATAAATCAATGAAGAATGTGTTTATGGCAGAAAATCCTTATTGAATGAAAATATTTCGGTTCACACTTTATATTTCCTCTACACTTTATTTCACTCTAATTCTGGGAAACCAAAAATGAAACAAACTAGCCAAAAACTAGATAGATATAATCCCAGAATCTTTTTATTTTTTAATACAGAAGGGATTTTATAGATCATCCACTTAGCCTCCTACAGACCCAAAAGTTTAAATGTCATGTCTGAAATAGTCATTTAGTTAGAGGCAAAATTAGGACCAGATAACAAATCTCCATTCCTACTACCAAAGGACTATGATATATCCCAGACCTCTCCCAACCCGCTCCAGGAAAGATATAGGGGCAAAAAAAATCTTAGAGTGTATGATCACATTAAAAAATATTCCTATTTTTTACATGAGCAGAATTTCTAAGAGAGCCTTTTTTTTAATTGTTTTTAATCAAAATAAAACTCATCTTCCCAAGAGACAGCTGAGAATGTGCTTTTGCTTTTAACATTGTCAGGGAGTGGAAAGGGTGTCAGCACAGAGGCTAAAGAGAAGACTAAGTGAAGGGGGAAACTATATAGAACTATACACTCAGCAACTCCATTAAAGCCATATGCTGGATGCAGAGGAAAAGGAAATGAAAAGCTTTGAAACGCAGCTGTCCCACTCCCTGCTATTTCCACTCAAACCTGACTATTTTTCCATCAGGATCCAACACATGTGTGGTGACACATGGAAACAGGGTGAGCTCATGAACCCAGGGGAATAGAGTCCAGCATTCCCAGTGCAGCACCCTGGAAGCACATGGCCACTCCCCACCTCCGCCTCTATGGATAGCAAATATGGAAGAAGACCTCACAGTGGAAAAACTCACTTCACAGCAGAAAAAAAAGCCAAAAGATAATTCAGACACCTGGTTGCTGTTTACTGATTATGCCAGCAGACAAAATTGTTAGATCTAAAACCAATTTAATTGGGCAATATATTAAAATCAGAGCAAGGAACTCTTTCGGGACATTGGAAGAAAGCAGGACCAAAAATCTAGCAATCAATGATGATTCTACAAACATGGTGGAGTTGTTTGATAGTTATTCATGTTCCTTAGATAGGTTTTATTTAGAAACCCTCTCATCTCAACACAGGGTGTAACAAAGCAGCTCCATTTATAGAATGGAAGCAAGGCTTCTTTTAGTCCATCTTTTCTTCATGACTTCTGACTTTGTTTCTGACACAGTGGTATTAACATTTTAAATTGAATCTGTAAATAAGCATTATGATGAGATGCTTCCCTTATTGGGAAGGCCAGGCTCAGTAGATGACCTTCAGTAAGATGATCAGCTGCTTTGTTTCCAGTAATCTAGTTTTGATACATCCTTCTTCTAGGTATTAAGGTCTGGTTTGAATTAAAGTCTGTGGCTTGCTGAGAGCTGTAAGAGTAACTGAAAGGACTTGTTTTCAGCTGGTGGCCAAAAATGGCTTCCTTGTGGTTTGTAGCATACAGTTTATTCATTTAACTACTTGCTCATCTGATGGGTATTTACTGACATCCTCTGCATATACATGCTAGGTATACATATAAAACATGACCTAGTTTCAAATCTTGTTTCTGCCAGGTATTTACAGTGGGGCACGATATTTAACCCCTCTGAGCCTCATTTCCTCATAGGTTTATTGTTAGAATTGAAGGAGATAATATATGTAAAATTTAATAAGTAGTGGCTTTAAGAAGACAGCCTCTGCCTTTGAGTGGCTCAGCCTGAAAGTATAACACATACATAAACAACTAAAATGTCATTTGATTTTTGCTACAATAGATGGTGTACATACCAAGTAATTAGAGTACAGAGAGTGGGGAAAGGAGGATGTCATCAATAAAGCATCAAAAAGCAGGTGACCTTGAAGTATGAGAATAGCAGGGCAGGGAGAGACATTCAGAGACATTCAGAGAAGTTAAGACTGAATTCACCAGGTCCTGGAAAGTAAAAAACCCCTTTGGGAAGGAGAAGAATTGATTCCCTAAGGCTTGTGATACTTTTGTTCTTGGAAGCTAGGACTCATTAAGGTGTTGCCTTTTCCAACTTCATATCACACTGTGTGGCCGAGATGTCTTTTTTTCCTACCCACACAGTACAGACTGAGGGACCTGATCCTCCAGAGGCAAGAGTTTGGCAACAGGGTGGGGTAAAATCAGTAGATGAATCTTAGAGGAAGCAGAGAGAAACTACTAGATAAACTAGAGTTAAAAAACAGAATAGTTCAAGTACATTGTGCACTAAGATGTTGCTGTTCAGTCACTCAGTCATCTCTCATTCTCTGTGACCCCGTGGACTGCAGCACACCAGGCTTCCCTGTCCTTCACCTTCTCCTGGAGCTTGCTCAAATTCATGTCCACTGAGTCAGTGATGCCACTCAAACATTTCATTCTCTGTTATCCCCTTCTCTTCCTGCCTTCTATCTTGACCCCAGTATCAGGATCTTTTCCGAGTTGGCTCTTCGCATCAGATGGCCAAAGTATTGGAGCTTTAGCTTCAGCATCAGTCCTTGCAATGAATATTTAAGGTTGATTTCCTTTAGGATTGACTGGTTTCATCTTCTTGCAGTCCAGGGACTCTCAAGAGTCTTCTCCAGCACCACAGTTTGAAAGCAAGGATATGTAGGACTTAGTAAGCATTCTATTAGTAGAAAACATTTCCGGTCACCAAAATATTGGAGATGACATGTCTTCTAACATGTAGGAACAGTAACCTACAGTCACGAACTAGTAAATTTATCATTATTGAAGCAATGACCTAGTATGGAGATGGCAAATAAAAGGTACCATTGTCCCCTCCCCAGCCCTGGGCAGACATTATTAATCAATTTGTTGTTGTTGTTCAGTTGCTCAATTGTGTCCGACTCTTTGCAACCCCATGGGCTTGGCATGCTTTTCCAAGGAGCCTAAACACAGCCTCAGAATCTTAGCTCTAAAAAAAATTAGAACTGAACTAGTAGCTATATGGAGAACATCCTAAAAACAAAAGACAATGAAGAACATAATATTGTGCCTACCGAAAGATCAGGCTTGCAGTCCCATTCATCTGATTAAAAAAGAACCCTGCAAATCCAAAGTTCAACTCCAGATAGTCCCTATAAAAGGGTCTAAAACACTGTGTTGGATACTGTGGATTAGCTTCCTCAGCATTAAGCCCATCTCCCTTCTAGCATCAAGAAGCTGCAAAGCTAAGAAATGATATCTGGACCCTTTAAATGATTCATAAACACTCATAAACAGAAAGGCAAGTCTGTGACAGAGGCAGTATGCCCTGTGCTCAGCAGCAGTGATGGAACCTCCTGAACTAGAGACTTCTCCCTCCCTAATGGAGGCAGACTGTAGCATCTCACCCCGATGCCCAGGTCTGGAATGAGATTTGGGGAATCATTACTGGAAGTTCAACCTAGAAGTTCTTTCTTCACTCCCTCCTCTACAATGATTTCACAAACCTCTTAATATCCAAATATCTTTCTTCTTAAATAGGCTAGATTCTGTTGCCTACCACTGAACTCTGATGACAAAGGCATGAAAAAAACCTACCTTAAGCCATATTTTCTGGAGGAAAAGTATTTCACAAAAATAGTTCTAACAGCATGAATGTTTTAGTTACAACTCATAGTCTTGTAGCTCCAGCTATTAACTCTGTGAAAATGACTTTAATATCTGTATTTCTACCTCCAACTTCTGACCTTGTCTGCATTTTCTTATCTCAGATTGCTTCCTGTACTTCCACAGTTGGATTTCCTGCCAGCACCAGGACGTCATATGTCAATAATTTCATTTTTCATCTTCTCTTTCATTATCCTGGCCACCTGAACTCTGAATTCCAGCATAATCTGACTTTCCTCTTTCTCCCTTACCAAACCTTGAAAATTCTTTTGCACAATCTCCCTTTTCTGTCTCTTTTCCACCACCACTATCATCAGTCTAGTTCAGGCCTCCTGCAGCTCAAACTTGCACTATTATATTATTCTGTTGGTTTCCCTGCTATTAGCATCTTCCCAGCCCCCTTAGCCATTTACCCTAGCCATGGCAACCCAATTCATACTCCTAAAAATCACTCTCATCTTGATACTTCCCACTCAAGCATTTCCAGACTTCCAATACTTTGAATATAAGACTCAAACAACATAAGTTGGCACTCAAGGCTTTCACAATCTGCCTGCCAACTCTCTCCCCAAGGTTATTTCCCACTACTACCCTCATTAAATCAGTGCTACAGTCAATTAAGCCAAACTGGCCTCTTCACTTCCTTATCTTATTAACACACTATTTTGAAAAGCCACATGTTGTACATACATTTTCCCTTCTTGCAGTATCCTCTCTGTATATCATGTAATGTTAAATGGAAATCAAAAGTCTTCCTCCATTGGAAGGGAAAAGGAGCAGGAAAGAAGGCACAGACTCCAAAAGCTATCTGAATGACAAACTGGAGAAGAGTTACTAAATAGGGAAAATAACATTTTAGATTATCTTTATTATTTTAGTCAGTTGACTAACAGGCATACATTTTATTTAGATTCTGGTAGAGCTACAGCCAGGTGTTAATCTTGTGGCCCTCCAGGTTTGAAAATACTATTCAAACGGCCTGAAGCCACTAGATCATCCACACTGGATGAGAAATAGTACAGCTGATTTACAGAAATGACTTTCTGGTGAATATAATTCTCAGTAAGACCAGACAAGAACTTGGTTAACTTTAGAGAAAATCTAGGCAGATGACTGGCTAGCTGAAACCCCCATCACCACCATATGTTTTCTCTGTGACAGTTTTAGGATCTGCAGCAGAAATGCATTATTCATTATATCCATCTCATCAGATGGACTCAACTCTACTTGAAGAACAAGGAAAAACAGTTTTCCTTCATCCTGTCTCCTATTTTGCAGTTTGCTTACAGGAGCAGGTAAAAAGATTCCCTCCCAGATACATAGCTTCTTTTCACGCATCATCCCTGCTCCCTTCCCCACCGCCACTGCACTTTTCCGCTTGATACTTTGGCATAGTACGCTGAGGCATCTGAACTCATGCTTGTTGAGTATGGTCTTAGGCTCACTTTGTTCACATCGTTGCTATCTATACTCATATCACACAAGGGATGGATGTCTAAGGCCCTGAGGGTTATTTCTGGCACCCTGCCAACTGCCACTTGTCAGAACACAAGAAGCTCCCACAATCTTCTTTTGACATCAACCAGTGATTCCCCAGAGGGCTGGGTGTTTTCTCTTCATCTTCTTTCCATCTCCTGCATATTTAGTTCAAAGAACTCTAGACTAGGCAAATGCCTGCTTCTTTATTCTAATAAAATGTTCCCTACCTATGGCCAAAAGTATATCCTGCTATCATTTGCAACCAGGATGTAGAGAAGTAAATCCTATCCTTAGATTCCATAGCTAGTCTTTACCTTTTAAATTCTCCTCAATCACCTGAAGTCACAAAACTTAACTGGAAAAGGTGAATGAAAATTTTCCTACACCAAAAGTCCATCAATTTTTTTTCTAGAAACTTCTTGACCAACTATGCTTCCAAATCCATTCCTTTTCCAATAAATAGGCTCAATAACTCTTTTTAGACTTCCATACCAACTGTTGCAGGAAAAGACAAGCCACATCAAATCTGCAGAGAGCCACATTCAAGGAATTACAACATCTATTTTTCACTCTAAAAGTTAATTTTTACCTAGTAGTTAAGGCCCTCCTGAATGAATCATAATTCTTCCCAGGTTCGTATTCCATTCTTTGTCCCATATTCTTTTCATTTCCTCTCATCCAGGTCACATTCTTTTGCTCTCATTTCTCAAGAGCCAAGTATTGATTCACCATTATTCTCAGTAGTATGCGTACTCCTTCTTTTCAAGATGTTCCAGATTGTCATCCACTTCTTCGTGTGTAGACACTCACATATCATGAAGTATCATGCTTGCCTCACCTTGAGGTAGATTTTTACATTCTCTTCTCACATGTCTCTACTTTTCATTCTTCTGAGTCAGGTTTTCATTCTCTTCTATCTTACTAGGTGTGTTGCCTGGTTTTCTCAGTTCTCTCCAAAAACCTTGTATCCAATATTTTTTCATTCCCAAAATTCCTTCATACTCTGCTCAAGCCAGATTGCCTTTAGTTCCTGTCTATCTGGTTCTTCCTGCCCACAAAAATATACACACATTCTCTAGTTTACCCTGAGCTCCATTCCTGAAGCTAAGGAGTTCTAAGAAGTTCTAGCATCAGAATCTGAAATGGAATCTTCGTTCTTTATGCCTCCTCTCCATAACTGGCTTGGTTGAAGAAATGTTTAATCATACATCTGCTGTTACCAAAGAGGCTGATAACTGCTCTGAAAATTACCCAGTGTACTTCATTCAACTACTCAGCCATGTGTAGAGCTCAGGAGAAGGTGTCTTGGGCCCCTTTACAGACGTAAAGCACTCTCATCTTGAAAAATAGAATGATAAAATATTGGATTCTGTCATTCATCATGCCTAGTCAGGTAGCTCAAGGGGCTCTGTACCTTTCTTCATGGTTATCATCAATTATCTTGGTGATTAATTGCTTAACATTTGAATTCTTAACACTGACACCAAATAACATCCTCCAATTTGCTACTTGTTACCCAAAATATGAACAACAGGCCATAGGTTCCACAGGCATCGCGCTGCATATGCAGCATTTCCACTAACATTTCCACTTGCAGCAAAGCAAACAGGAATGACGGGGCACTTGTAGGCACGTGCTCTGAAGGCAGATGGGGTGACAGGCCACAGGTGATGCAGAAAGCAAATGAAGGAGCTTCTGCCTGGGCTGCAGAGTCACTGCGAAAGATTATAAACACCCTTGCTCACACCAGAACCTCTTGGGCAATGGAGCCCCAAGAGACATCTCAGAGGAAAGGGCTGCTTGACTTCAACTCTAGTAATCTGAACAAGAGCCAGGGCAATTAGCCCCAGGCTGTGGCCTCCAGGGCAAGCTTTTGGTCACCTTGCAGCAGGAGGGCTTTGCTCTTGTGGTCCTGAGCAACCTTACACTTGTTCCTCCCTCCATGCTTCTCCATCCTCCATGAATGAATCTAATTTTTCTTTTCTCCTGTCCCAAATTATAACACATGAATTAATTTTTCTTCTGGCCATTTAGCAAATTTTTGCCCTCAGGTCACAGAAACTGGAAGTAGAACAAGTAGTGTAATGCCCTAAGACAAAAGAGAAATTAATTCTAATCCTAATTGTGTCTTGAG
Source organism: Antilocapra americana (assembly GCA_007570785.1). Taxonomy (NCBI): domain Eukaryota; kingdom Metazoa; phylum Chordata; class Mammalia; order Artiodactyla; family Antilocapridae; genus Antilocapra; species Antilocapra americana. Next base: position 23,625,759 of record ML661896.1, read on the forward strand.
CAAGTTACATTTCTGGGCCTGTTTCTTCAGCTGTTAAATAAGGAAACCATATGCTTCAAGGTTTAGTTTGGTTTTATTTTTTCCTACGGTATACCCACTAGGACAGAGTCTTTCAAGCTGACAGGGTAGGGGAGTGGGTCAAAATTTACTAGTGGGTCATAAAATTAATTTTTATAATAGAGTGGAGTATATCAGAGTACATTGAAAAGAATAAGAGTATTGTTTATGCAAATTTTGTTGTGCCTTCATGTACATCTATGAGTTGGATGTCAAACATATTTCTTATTATGGATAGAAGTGGAAAAAATTTTAATCTTTCCCCTAGAGAGACAGAAATTATCTTAGTAGTTGCTGAGGGCTGGAGATAGGAATGGGGAATAACTGTAAAGGGACCAATGGAAAGGGTCCCTTTAGGGTTATGGAAAGGTTCTAAAATTAGGTTGTGGTGAAGGCTGTACAATTCTGTAAATACATTAAATTAAACTGCATGCTGAAAATGGGTAAATGACATAGTATTTAAATTATATCTCAACAAAGTTATTTAAAAATAAAAAAAGCACTGCTCTAGAGGAACATGGATTTGATTCAGAACACCAAAATTATACCATGGATTTTATCTTTCAGAGGAGAGGAAATGTAGCTTTTATCAGACTATTAAGTAGATCCATGACCCATAGAACTTTTAGAACCAGTTAATCAAACTGTCAATCTTCTTCTAGTACTAAAATTCTATAATTCTAAAAGCTTAAAGTTCATTTTAACTTTAGTTCATGAAAATTACAACTATTAGGGAATTATTCCCTGGTGGTCCAGTGGTTAGGACTCCACACTTCCACTGTAGGAAGCATGGGTTCCATCCCTGGTTAAGTTCAGTTCAGTCGCCCAGTTGTGTCCGACTCTTTGCAACCCCATGGACCAGAGCACACCAGGCCTCCCTGTCCATCACCAACTCCCAGAGTTTACACAAACTCATGTCCATTGAGTTGGTGATGCCATCCAACCATCTCATTCTCTGTCATCACCTTCACTTCCTGCCTTCAATCTTTTCCAGCATCAGGGTCTTTTCAAATGAGTCAGTTCTCTGCATCAGGTGGCCAAAATATTGGAGTTTCAGCTTCAACATCAGTCCTTCCAATGAACACCCAGGACTGATCTCCTTTAGGATGGACTGGTTGGATCTCCTTGTAGTCCAAGGGACTCTCAAGAGTCTTCTCCAACACCACAGTTCAAAAGCATCAATTCTTCAGCACTCAGCTTTCCCCATAGTCCAACTCTCATAGCCATACATATGGTTTTCCATATGGAAAACCATAACCTTGACTAGATGGACCTTTGTTGGCAAAGTAATGTCTCTGCTTTTTAATATGCTGTCTAGGTTGGTCATAAGTTGAAGGGGGAACTAAGATCCCATATGCCCTGTGACATGGCCAAAAAACAAACAAACAAAATTATAGAGATAAACTTTTGCCTCCAAAGCATTTCAAAGAGTCTGTTTATGGGTGAATGGGATTATATGTATTAAAATACTTTTACAAATAAACTACTGTGCAAATTTGAAATATCATTGATAGCCTATTGAGTTATTAATTATTTTATTATACTTACCTGCATTTGGCCTATATTTGCCCTACAGTGTTTTTAATCATAACTATGTCTGCAATTCATGTGCTAACTAAATATTGCAATGGCATTTATACCTCCAATTTTTTTCTCTTCTTGGTCTATAATGCCAAGGATGGTGAAGCTCACAGATCCTCCACAATCCTTTCACTGGTGTGCTGAAGGAAACCAGGATACATCACCCCAAAATATTCCATTTTGGTGTGTTGACAATTTTGAATTAAAGGCACTTCAAAATTGCAGGTGTAAGACAGACACTTGTACTCTTCCTTCTTGGAAACAGGAGATAAAGGCACCCTCGCAGTACCAGGAGGAAAGAAGACATTTTTAGTAGCCCAGAGAAGGCACCAGAGGAGTCTGCAAACAAACCTTGTTCTATTAGTCTACTCCCACATATTTACCTTCCCACAGTCTGTGCCCTTGGAAGCCTAAAACTACTTTCCTTTCTTCTGTCATTACTCTACAATGTCGTATTCTTGGTTAAAGATGCTGTATAAGCTGGAATTCTAAGCGACCATTTTGAGTTATTTTTGGTTTAGGTTTCTCCCCATAATGTGGGCTGTACACATCAAAATATCTTTCTCTTGTTAATCCATCTTTTGGTTAAAGATTTCCAGCTGGAAATCTAAGACAGGTAGAGGTTAAGTTTTACCTTTCCTAGAGTACCAAACATAAAGAAGAAATAGAAAGGGACAAAAAAAAAAAAAAAAAGCGGTGGTTTCTATATCTATGTAAACAGAAAAACAGAGGAGCCAGGCAGGTTACAGTCCATGGCACCACAACAGAGTCAGACACAACTTAATGACGAAACCACAAACAAAAAGACAGACTAGGAATTTTTAAACAAAGTGGTGATATCAAGACCGGAAAAAGCATTTCTGGTTAGGAGTGATCCTAGCTAGATTCCTACATATAGGTGATGAACTGTCAGCCAACTACACTTATTAGGCTGTGAGTTCCTTCTTGGGAAAAAAACATTTGTCATTTTTCTAATAATCTTTACGATGGGGCTTTATATACAGTAAGTATTCAGTGTTTGTAAAGTTGCAATGTTTGTTAAAATGCACAATGGCTGATAATAAACTAAAGACTGGACGCAACCTAAGTGTCCACAAAGAAGGGATTGGTTAAATAGATACATTCAAACTGTTACAATAGTGAAGTATGTCTTCATGGCGCTTCCCAGGTGGTGCTAGAGGTAAAGAACCCACCTGCCAATGCAGGAGACACTGGTTTGATCCCTGAGTCAGACAGTTCCTCTGGAGGAGGGCATGGCAACCCTCTCCAGTATTCTTGCCTGGAGAATCCTACGGACAGAGGAGCCAGCGGGCCACAGTCCACAGGGTCACAAGGAGTCGGACATGATGACGTGACTTAGCACACACACATGTCTTGAAGTCCAAGAAAGTTAATCTTATTATGCCACTTACATTAAGAAGTTCATAGGAAAAATACCAAATGCACATCCTCTGGCATGCAATGCTTTGTGCCATATCCTTTTTGGAGTAGGCTAAACAATTCTCCCTATATCATAAGACTCTAGCTTCTAATCTCAAAGAGTTAACCCAATTTTTGTGAACAATGAAATCTTTCTGTGTTACATTAAAATTCATCAATAAAATGGTGTTCACTTACATTAATTATAGTGGTGATTGCTTACCAGAGAAGCTACTCCAGGCTCAAGTTCTATTTTTAGATAACTGCTCTGAGGCTCATTCCACACCTGTCCTATTTAGCAGCTGGAATAGTTAAGCATCATAGTACTTTTAAAATAGCAGTTGAGCCAACCACAAAGATATTTTAAACAAAGGAGTTTTAATATTGAAGATCGTGACTTGAATTCTTTCATTGCTATCTTAATAAAAGTATTTTAAGATCGAAGATACAATCCGAGTCAGATGGATTAAAAGAAAGTGGATTTGCCTAAAATCAAAAGAAAATAAAATTTTCTTCCCCACTTCTCTGCTTCTATACCTTAGTTATAGTTGCTAGAATCAAGTAAGAATGAACTTGGGCTCCATAAAATCCACATTAGAATGGAGAAGGGAAATATTTACTACCTGCGTTATGTCAAAGTATGTTTTGAGCTGAAAAGAGTTAATGTGAGAGTCCCAATGTGGATTCTAAAGACTGTCAAAGGAACCATGGTAAAAATGAGGCTCAACATAATATGAGTTGTGCTACTATAGATAAAATAGGTAAACATCAGGGACCTACTCTATAAAACAGGGAACTATACTCAATATAATATAGTAATCTATAAGGAAAAGAATCTGAAAAAGAATATATGTACATACATATTACATATAGAAACCAAATTACTTTGCTGTACACTTGAGTCTAAAACAACATTATAAATTAACTATTGTTGTTGTTCAGTTGCCCAGTTGTGTCTGACTCTGCAACCCCATGGACTGCAGGCACAGTACAGTCCACTAACTATACTTCAGATAAAAACAACATAATGTGACATATTTCTCATCCACCCCAGGATAACTGAGCACGGTAACACATCCTCATTTGGTGGAGACTGGGTTACAAGTAGGTATGTAACCCAATATCAGGGAAATTCACTGATAGCTGAATTTTAAGGAAGATATTCTGAAGACACAGAACTTCAACTGGGCTTGGAAGAAAATGTATTTGGGGCAGAGAAGAAAGCTATTTACTATACTCTGACAGCAGAAAAACAAATCAAGGAAAGGAAAATGTACAATGTTAGTTTTATGATGGGTGTTTTAGTTTGTGTTCAGGAAGGGCTATTAAGGTTTCAGATTAACATTCAAAACTTTTAACTCAATGTTTTCTTAAGCTTCTGAGATCAACATCCAAATCTACCACTTAAAAATCTACTAATTGTTATATAAATAAGAAAAAACAGTTTTATATGTTCTTTTGTTTAATGTTCAACTAATTCATGTTGAACAGTTTAAAATCACATAAAATCTGCTTAAGTACTTTAAATACTTAAAATCTGTTAAATAGCTAATTATATTTTATCTCACATTTTAAATTATATATTTAATAAATTTTATTTTTGATAAGCATTTCAGATACCTGAGCAGACACTTATAACCCTAACAAGAAAGATCTTCCTCAGCTCTAAATAACTCTTATAGATCTAATAAATTATGTCTGCAAAAATATAAATCACAATTGTCATATTGTCCTTTGACATTGCAAAACTTATTCTTTTAATTATTCAAATTTCATTATGTTTTTCCACTTACATATCATGTCTAAATCAATGCGTATTTCAAATGGAAGTCATAAATGTAATCTCTTAGATTAGGTAACAAATATATACATTTTCCTATTTACTGTGTAACATGTTCTAATATAAACATAAGAGTACCTTACCTTGATTTATTTCATTATATTCATGTTTAAGTCTAAAACCTCCCTGAATATCAAGACATTTACTTAATTAATGGATATTTATCACCTCAGTCATTAAAGTGATTAAATCAAAATTCTAAGATCTTAATACAGTTACTTATAGATCAGAAATTTAAACCTAGAAAGTGGGACTTGAGATCTACGTATCTATGATTTTGCTGAAACTACAAATGGACTATACCTTTTTATACAAATTGTGCTAATAAGCCCATGCCACTCACCAAATCAACTGTAATCCTCAAACTGAGGTAGGTAGAATTCTGTACCCTCATCCTGATTGCAATTAACTTCTTCATCCTTTGATTTGATTCCATAAATCTCTTTACTGAATCCTGAGACACTGTAAACCTTTCTATATGTTTATTCCAGGTTGGATCTTGCATGCCTTTCATACTTTGTTCTGGTTGTAGAGGTAACCTATAATCTTTTTAATGATACAACTGGCTTTGCAGAAGATCTCGCCCACAGTGTCCTTATAACGTTTAACAGAGATATCTTACCAAGGAAAAGGTGGTAAAGAAGAAGGTCTGATATAGATGGCCAACAGGCATATGAAAAGGTGTTCAACATTGCTAATCATTAGAGAAACGGAAGTCACAACTATAATGATGTATTACTTCACCCTGGTCAGAATGGCCAGCATCAACAGTTGACAAATTAAAAACCCTGGAGAGGTTGTAGAGAAAAGGCAACCCTCCCACACTGTTGGTAGGAATGTAAATTGGTATAGCCACTATGGAAATCAATATGGAGTTTCCTGAAAACACTAAAAATAGAGTTACCATATGATCTAGCAATGCTATTCCTGGGCATATATCCAGAAAAAATGAAAACTGTAATTCAAAAAGTTGTGTGCCCCAGAATGTTCATAGCAGTACTATCTACTTACAATAGCCAAGATGTGGAAGCAACTCATCATGACAGATGAGTGAATAAAGAAGATGTGGTAAATAGCTATACCTACAAAGGAATATTACTCAGCAGAGCTATAAGAATGTGGTCCTAAAGGAGAAATAGCTTTATTCAAAGACTGGAAAATTCATGACAGAAAAATCTAGAGTAACGCTATGCCCACTTGTACAAACTATATGGTGAAAATGAAGATGTGCAAAATTACAGAGGTTGAGAGACTTAGAATGAGCCTAAAGTTTACTAATGAAGATGTGAGGAGCATTAGGGTTGATGGCAAAGATCAAGTGAAGCAAGAAATTTGATCCCAGAGCTCCAGTAACCACGAGAGAGAACCCCAAGGCAAAAAAAGCTCCAATTCAACTAACATTCTGTAAAATCCCAGTATTTAAGCAACCAGTCAGCTACTCCAAGAGATGTATAAAACACAGTTTTTGTTATTACTTGAGATTTTTGATGGTTCAGATATCACTTGAAATGAACCTTGTCTGTTGCCTGTAAAATTTCTCAGTTAAATTGGAGTAAACCCACTTAGCAGTAGAATGAACATTTAGCACTTTAATCCCAAAGAATGAATTGGCTAAAGAATTTGGTGGCAAGTTATTAAATAATTTGCATTCACTAGCAGAACACAGCAGCACTGTGGCTAAAATCTATCTGACTCAAAATAGAGGCATTTACTAACAAACAGAATGTAATTTAAAAGCAAGGCTAGAAACTGGCAGGTTAACACTACATCTTTTCAACATTTTAAATTCTCTTCTTTAAGGATGGATTCAATACCATTTTTTTAAATTATTTACATCTTTATTATCTTTCCGAAGAGCTGCTTTCGCATTTCATTATCAGTTAAGTCTAGAGACCCAATGCTTTTGGCTTCTCTTCTTTTCAGTTATTTGTAAGCCCTCCTCTGACAGCCCTTTTGCTTTTTTGCATTTCTTTTTCTTGGGGTGGCCTTAATCCCTGTCTCCTGTGCAATGTCACAAACCTCCCTCCATAGTTCATCAGGTACTCTATCAGATTCAATACCATTTTTAAGAAAAGCCCTCAAAATTTGACTTCTCTTCAGCTCCCTCACAAAGAACTGATGAGTAACTCCTGACAATGTTTCTAACTATGAATGAATGTTACACACAAAATAGGGCATTTACCAATGGAAAGTATATACTCTTCAAGCACATCTGGGAATTATATAAACAGAAAAAACTAGTCAGTGTTGGTTCAGAAGGCATGCTCTTGAATAATATTTTGTCTACACTTTTGGCTTTTCTGCCTACCTAACTTTCTTTTCTTGTCTTCATTTCTCAACATCATCAAGATTTTTAGTCTATCCTAGAGTATTCATCATTGCCCAACTTATAATTTCAAGCTAAGCATGACTCAGAAGGCCCTTGATTTTTAACATTCCACTGCCTTTGGTTACCAAAAAGTTACCACTTTTCGATGTCCTTATCAGTCAGCTAACATCAGGAAACTGATTCTACATTTTGATGATTTTCTCAGAAAAGTGAAGACAGCTGTTAGACAATCAATCTAAAACACTTCTACTTTGAATATAAACCAGGTGCATCTTAAATTTCAATTCTTTCTTTCCTTATCTGTATCCACTAAGTGGCTGATGACAGTGTTTTATTTTCCAAATTATTTGGCGTTTTCTCCACAGCATTGTCAAGTCAATATAAATCAACTGAAAATTTTTTAAAGTGGCAATGAAATGCTGAAGTAAACTCGTGAACTATAAGCTTTCTCAGGCACACTTCTTACTTAGGTTTGCTTTTAGGTAACTGCTCTTATTTGAAGGTCAAAGAGGAACTGACACTTCCATTCCGGTGAAATCTGTACTAATTTGAAACTGCAGGTGTTAATTACATTCATTAGACAACATAAACAAACACTGACACCTTCCAAAGACAAAGAATGAATATTCTGTGGCTAAAACCAACCAAGAGAGACTGCACTGATTCCCTGAGCCCCAGAGATTATGCATTCCCCTGAGATGTGTCTGAGCCTGGTCCACAGATGCTGGAGGAAAAGTCAAAGTGAGCAGCACCAGTGATCGATAGTATGGAGGCAGAGTGGGTGCCTGAGGAGGGAAGGGGGCAGAAGAGATTTAATAGTGGGAACAAGAAGAGGAGTGGGTACTGAGAATGCAACTCAACGGGGTCAGGATAAGAACACTTGGGACTATGGGAATGGTGATGATGACATCTGGTTCATCTTTGGAATGCTTTTATTTCTGTAGTTTCTGCTAATCTGAATAAAGATTCCTATAATTCCGAATTCTTCCAAATTTTAAGCATCAGTCAATTCAGAAAATATACGTATAGAGCTTAAAGAAAGAAAATAAAAAAATATGATTTTAGTAATAAATTTGCAGACTTATTATGTAATTTACTCCAAGTATAACTTGCTGTAATTGGAGGTTCTATATTTAAATCCTCATGAAGTATAAGATAATTATACGTGACCCCCTCCTTTCAGAGAGAAACCATGGATAGTATTTCTTAAAACAGCAATAAAGATATACTTTAAATTCCTGCTAACACTGCCCCACAAGTACTATTATTGCTAAGGTTTATAGTTTTTAAAGCAAGAGCCAGGAAAGTTTACATGAGTATACCAAGTAAATGAATAAGTATTTTTAAACATTTGTTCAAATTATGACTTTAGCATATTATAATTTTATATTATAACTACAGCATATTATAATTCAGAGAAAAAACTTAGGGACATTTAGTCTAATTCTTTTCAGGGTAGAGGTGAAGTAATGATGCCCATGAACACGCTGGGTACTCAAGTTCACACTTGGTACTTCAAGATCCAAGGCAAAAAGTGAATCGAGTTCTTCTAATTCCTAGTCTACCTTCCTTTCCCTTGTATCACACTTTTTTGAAATAATTTCAAAAAATAAATAAATTTCATAATGCTGAAGTATTGGCAAAAATGCTCCATTGATCATGTTATGTTTCTTCTTGGTCAAAGTTCAAGATTATAGTCTGCAGACTATAATCAAAATTAGAAGACAGAAAAGGGGAAGCAGATACTGGTATAGTTACCATATCTTGGCAATGTATTTGTAAAACGGGAAAACTATAGATTTAGCTCCCCAGAAATAAGCTATATTTAAAGAAATATGGCTATTCTGAGAGAATTTTTCAAGCAACAACAGAAAAATTAGGATCTGATTTGCTGTTATTATAAGAGAAGTAGCATAAATTCATCACTCTTTTTTTTTTTTTTAGGTTAAAAAGATGACCAACAGCCAAGAATTTGCATCACCATAAGGAAGCACAGATTTTCTCACATTTGTTTCTTTACTCACATCCCAGAGAATGAAGAATTGTCTAGGCATATTTGTCCCCAGGGTATATGTGACAGCTAATACAGTGATGTTTGCCCTGTGGTTTTCAGACATGATTGAAATGACTGGTAGGATAAATGTGTGTTATGGTTGATGGCCTTCTAAATTCGATAAAGAAAACTATAATTATAGCCAATCTTACCTGCTCTAAACAAAATACAATATGCAATGAGGACATCTTTGTCCTATTTATGACCTATAAAATGGCTTAGAAATTATAGTTTAACTGGATGCTTTGATAATTAAATATATGTTTACCTGACTACCTAAGATATCCATGACAAAAACAAAAATGTAAGCTAGTAGGTTTTTGCTTGTTTTAGTTTCTCTAAAGTTATTCACATCTGTAGTCAAATGTAGTTTTTTCACATGATGCCTACTAGACAGAAAAAAAGAATAAAAGATATTATACTTTTTTCTGAAAAGGGCTTCTATAATTTTATTTAGATGAAACAGAACTTCCTTGGTGGTCCAAGGGTTAAGAATCCATGCTGAATTTGATGCATGATACACTGTGCTTGGGGCTGGTGCACTGGGATGACCCAGAGGGATGGGATGGGGAGGGAGGTGGGAGGGGGTTCAGGATGGGGAACACATGTACACCCGTGGTGGATTCATGTCAATGTATGGCAAAACCAATACAATATTGTAAAGTAATTAGCCTCCAATTAAAATAAGTGAGTTAAAAAAATAGAAAAAAAAAAGAATCCATGATGCCTTTATAGAGGTCACAGATTCAATCCTTGGTAGGGGAACTAAGTGGAGAAGGCAATGGCAGCCCACTCCAGTACTCTTGCCTGGAAAATCCCATGGATGGAGGCGCCTGATGGGCTGCAGTCCATAGGGTCACTAAGAGTAGGACACTACTGAGCAACTTCACTTTCACTTTTCACTTTCATGCACTGGAGAAGGAAATGGCAACCCACTGCAGTGTTCTTGCGTGGAGAATCCCAGGAACGGGGGAGCCTGGTGGGCTGCCATCTATGGAGTCGCACAGAGTCGGACATGATTAAAGCGACTTAGCAGCAGCAGCAGCAGGGGAACTAAGATTCCCACATGCCACATTATGCAGCAAAAGAAAAAAAAAAGTAAATGCAATATTTAGGGGAAGCTTATAAGTCTATAGCAGAAAGAGACTAAAAAAACAAAATAAAACTGTTTATCCTATTTCAAATATAAACAGAATTAAGATCTTTTATTTAGATTTTTTTTTTACTCTAAGTTCTTCCTTAAAACTTTTTATAGTGTAAATCTCTCTTTCTATGACTTGAGCCCAATTTTCATTTTCTGCCTTCAACAGAGGTAGAACTATTTGTGGGGACTATAGTACATGATAACCTCCACTAGAAAAGTAATTACCAGCACAAACAAATGTTTTGTACTGTCAAGAACGGCTTATAAATACATCATTTCTATTGAAATTGTATGCTGTGAAGGCTCCAGACTGTTACTCTGATTACAGACCGAAGTATAGCTCCCTCTCAGGGACTTTCCATGTGGCGCTAGTGGTAAAGAACTTGCCTGTCAATGCAGGAGATACAAGACATGGGTTTGATCCCTGGGTCAGGAAGATCCCCTGCGGGAGGGCTACCCACTCTAGTATGCTTGCTTGAAGAATTCCATGGACAGAGGAGCCTGGCAGGCTGCAGTCCATAGGGTCGCACAGAGTTGGACACAACTGAAGTGGCTTAGCACAAGGTGATTTTATACCTAATGACAAAGAACTGTCTTAATTGTCACCTCCCACTATGTTTTTATCCAATGAGAGCAGGTAGTGGTGGGATATGGGAAATAGTGGTATATTCCTCACTCACATGAAAGTCCATTGGAAGTCACACATAACTGCCTCTTAGATCTTGTTGTTCAGAACTAGATTACATGACCATATCTAGCTGCAAAGGAGGGTAAGAAATGCAGCCTTGATTTGGGGCACTGTCCCTAATGGCACATAACTGAGGCTTTATTAATAGAGAATAAATGAAAAACGGACTTAGGGGAATAACAAGTAGTCTCTTTCACACTCCACATCACACATTTTAAGTTTGAGTTGTGCCTAGTTTCTGTCATAGGAATTTCTTTAATATCAGTTGGACTCTCAACCAAACTAACATTATTCATAGTTTTCAAACTCTTCAAATGTAATTCTGCAAAAAAAATTAAAATTGGAATCAAGAACAATAGAGAAGAAAAAAATCTCTAAACATCATGTTACCTAGAATTTATAATGACATATGCTAATTTGTATTTTAGGAGTGAAGAAAATAATTACGTAGTTTTCCCATCACTTCATGGCAAATAGATGAAGAAACAGTGGAAACAGTGGCTGACTGTATTTTTCTGGGCTCCAAAATCACTGCAGATGGTGATTGCAGCCATGAAATTAAAAGACGCTTACTCTTCAGAAGGAAAGTTATGACCAACCTAAACAGCATATTGAAAAGCAGTGACATTACTTTGTCAACAAAGGTCCATCTAGTCAAGGCTATGGTTTTGGTGGTCATATATGGATGTGAGTGTTCGACTATAAAGAAAGCTGAGCACAGAAGAATTGATGCTTTTGAACTGTGGTATTGGAGAAGACTCTTGAGAGTCCCTTGGACTGCAAGGAGATCCAACCAGTCCATCCTAAATGAGATCAGTCCTGGGTGTTCATTGGAAGGTCTGATGTTGAAGCTAAAACTCCAATACTTTGGCCATCTGATATGAAGAGCTGACTCATTCGAAAAGACCCTGATCCTGGGAAAGATTGAGGGCAGGAGGAGAAGGGGAGGACAGAGGATGAGATGGCTGGATGGCATCACTGACTCAATGGACTTGGGTTTGGGTGTACTCCAGGAGCTGGTGATGGACAGGGAAGCCTGGCGTGCTGTGGTTCATGGGGTCGCAAAGAGTCAGACACGAATGAGCGACTGAACTGAACTTATCCAAACTTTCACTCTAATGAAATCTCATATAAATTGATTTATTTTATTTATTAAGAGCTCAGCTCTGATCTTTTTTTTTTTTAGTATCTTGCTGCAATTTCTCAAAATAATATGAAGTGTTACTTTAACGGGACAGGACTCAGTCATAAAAATGTAGCTTTGTTTGGGAATTCTAAAACACAGCCAGGTCATTGTCATGCCAGAACATTTCAAGGTGCTTCACAAAAGATGTACAATTACTTATGAACTGTAATGCAATCTGTGGTCTCAAGATAAGGATTGAAAACAGAAGGAAACAAGTGAGTCATTACAACTATTAGCTTCTATTTTTGATAAGATTATAAAAGAGTCGGCTGCTTTCAGTCTTAGCTGCTTCCTATGTGAATATGCACGAAGAATGTAGGTGTGGTAAATAAACAGAAGCTATTTTCATACGTTTTCATAACATCTTACACATACTTTTAAACTGAGTTCACTGCTTGCAATCTAATCTTCAAAAAATTATGTTACATTAAAAATTAAAATAAAAATACATAAATAAAAATTAAAAGAGAAAAAATAGCTCTTCCTATTTTTACTGAAATAAGGTTTGGATTTGATGTCCCCTAAATTCCTATCTACTTGCACTCTACATAGTATGATTTATATTATCTATATTAAATCTTTCAATATTTAAATGTTTTTCTTTTTCTTTTTGCCTGGACTATTAGATATATGAACACTAACACATCTAGATTTCTGCGCTTTAGGTATGCATTGAGGGAAAACTAGATGAAGATTAATGTGTTTTTCTTCAAAACTACTACTTGCTTTTCTGACTTACTATAGCCTCAATCATTCTCTGGTGTCCATCCTTCTGCTGGGTTCACAGTTTCATCACGGACATTTTGACCTTTGATCCTGTTAAGCCAAAGAGTTTTGACTTAACTCTCTGTATCTTTGATAAGCATACACAAAAACCAGAAACACGGCCTTGAAAAGATGACTGATCATCAGCATGGTAAACACAAATCTGGAATTTCCAGTGAGAATGCCCTGTGATAAATATAAGTTAATTTCAAACTAGGGATCTCTAACAGCACCTAACAAATGTACCTGACACAGAGGGTCAATAGAAATTGCAAGTGCTATACCACTGAATTTTTATCCTCAATGTTCAACACTTTTTCTTTAGTAATAATAATAGTATCAATAGCTAGCATTTATTAAGAATTTACTATGTGTGGACACTGTTGTATGTACAGTATATCACACAGCTAGGATGTGGCAGATGGAAAATATCTACCCAGGCAATCTTACTTTAGAACCCATGCTCTTGATCTCCAAACAAACCTGTCTTCCTCCTTTGTTCATGACATAAGTCATACTTGCAAAAATATATTTCTCTTAAAAATAAAACTGAAGACATCTTTGGACCATTTATGTTTTGTGGCTCATTTAAATAATATTTAGGTTGCTGCTTTCTTGTGTGATAACTACTATCTACTATCCTTCCATCCATATGGCTATAGTGGGAGCACCAACTGACTCTGTCTTCTAGGCTAAAATTTACTGAACAGTGGGTGAAACCTGACTCAAGATGAGCCACTGTGATCTTTTCCAGGATGTATAGCATTGATTGAGGTTCCAGTTTCAGCCTGGTTAACTTCTTGAATAGTGAACACGAAGCAAGGAAGGTGGTAACAACAGTCATTTTCTACCATGTGGACCAGGTAAGAAAAAAAAAAACTGATATGGAAATGAAAAATAAAGTAAACCTTCACAGAAAAGCAGAGATGGCTTCCTGGGGTTACTATAATGGGTTGACTACAAAACCGACTCCAATTCTTAACTCTCCTTTCCATACGCCACTCCCTTCCCAATATGACTTTACAGCTCTTCCCGTCATCTCTTGAATCTGGGCTGGCCTTGTGACTTGGAGAAAGGAACAGAGTGCTAGTTTCACGCCTAGATTACAAGAAGCCTTTCATGTTTACACTTTTTCTCTTTGATCCATCCACTCCCTGAGAACACGCTTGGCTAGCTTGCTGGAGGGATAAGGAGCACAGCCATGGTATCCCATCCAAGGTCATTCTAAGAAGCCATTCCCTATGGGATGCACAAACAGATGTGAAGAAACTCAGCTGGGCTAAGGCAAGCCCAGTCTAAATGAATAGAACAAACCCATAGACTTCATGAAAAATAAGAAATGATTATTAGAAACCACCAAGTCTTTGTTTGCTCTACAGCATTAGCTAACTGATAGTTACCTACAATGCTTCCATCCACAGTTTTGGAGGCATAGACACATCTCAGCACTAAGATTCCATGGCTCACATTTACAATACATTTTCCAATTAATCTTGTTTCCTCAGTGGAGCTTCTGTCATTTACAACCCAAGGAATTTTAACTAACTGGGGTTTGACAGGATCTGAGACTGGCAGAGACAACATCTAACTCTCGCCCAGAGTTCCACAAGAGGTAGCCGTATCAGGCAATAGGGTGGCTCAAAGATAATGGGTAGGGGAAAGACGGGGCTTCTTAAGAAACTAAAACCCAAGTGAGATATTCCATTTAGAGGAAATTTAATCCAATTGGTTATAAAAGGAATAAAAGAGAGAAAATAGGGAAGGAAGGCGATGGAGGATTATGAGCAAGAAGGGTGGTATCCAAAGACTAGAAACTGCCAGCACTCCTGGGTCTGGGCTCAAAACCTGTACCTGTCACCTTGCTGATAGAGACGCTGTTGCAGTCAGCTCTGGATCTGCTGCTGGCGTGCCACCCACCCCAGGAATGGAACTTTGGCAACACTGTCACTGCAGTGATTACCATCGTCGCTGCCTGAGACTCTGGCAGAAACTGGAAGTCACAAAATGATTTCCTTTTCCTCACTTCTTGAATTCCAGTATCCTGTCAGTGCCTCCCCACTGGCAACCCCAGTCAGAAGCCTACTGGCCAGGGACCCTGGCAAGTATAACCTGCAGACTTTCAGCTCTCTAGAATATTAAAAGAGCACAGAATAGCAGCAGGAACAGAGCTGAAAGCAAACAGACAAGTGACTAGTATAGGAGAGACTGTCATAGGAGAGGTGGCAATACATTTTAAGAGAACTATCTCAGAGGGTTGCTAAGGGATCCTTGTGGTCAAGCTAGGCTAAAAGAAGCTGAGGTGCTTCCTATTCAAGAGCTCGTGGAATTGGACAATAAACATGTTCAAGTGCCTGATGTCAAAGACCAAGGGTTTACCACTAGATGTATGGACTGCACAGTGTCCACGGGACTCTGGCAAAATCCTATAGAAGGGGAAAGGATATCAAAAAAAAAAAATTGACATTGAATTTTTCCCTCAACAGAGTGCAAGAGATATCAAAAAGATTAAATTTATTTGGAGAAAGAAAAAAAGGTGACATTTCTTACAACCAGAGCATTCAAGTGGCCTACATGCTCTAGAATGGTGGAGTTCCAGGAGATGTGAGCATTCCTTGTAACACAGGATGGATAAGGAAACTGGGGGGTTGAATGATATGCTCTAGGATCCCACAGTTGCTCACTGACTCCCAAACTAGTCTTTCTATTGGACCATGCTGCCATTGGACCAACAACAATGATGCTGCCCCCATGATTATGTAACAGTGAGCAAGAAATATATATACCATGAGCTCCACTGTGATTTCTTCAATGTATTTGTGGCCAGGTTTCTACTTTTGTTTTGTTGATGGTGATATTGGCAGTATTTTTGCTAAATTATGTAACCAATATGTTAATATATTCTCATCGCAACAACTTAAAAGTATACATATGATATGCTCAAAGCATGAAAACAAACCCCCCCTCCACATTGCCACCCACATACATAGTTAAGAGCCTCCTCAGAGGAACTGTCAAAGGAGCCGAGATTGCTAATCAAGGAACAAGAACCTTGAACTCGTACCTGAATGAAATCTGGCCAACTGAAACCTGGATGGAGATGAAAACCTTATAAAACTATCAATGAGGTCAGCTAGGTTTTATCATTTGTTTGTTTTACAGTACTGAATCTACTTTTAGGGCAGATTGTCTCTTTGCTCTGATAATCCTAAATAGGCCATTTAGCTATGTAAGCATTAAACTGATCCCACATCAGAATAGAAGGTGTTTGAGATGGTGAGCCCCTCAAGCTTGAATGTTTTGGTACATAGAAGTTCACATAGGAGGCTGCCTACACGGGAAAGCTAAGTGTTCTTAGCCGACATGCATACAGTGCTAAGTGTATGACGGGTACTACTCTGTTTGAGAGAACTATTTTGCTTTATGTATTTGGCTTGAGATCTCATTGTCCTAAAAATGTCACTTGTTCTTACAGATGAGGATAAGTAGGTGTATTTGTTTGCAGTCTTGCTGACAGGAGCTTTGGAGCTGAGCTCTGAGAAGCTGAAGGGGCTGTTTCCTCTCAAATCATGGTGTATGTCAGGTGCTGCTTTGAGGTCCATGAGACAGCTGGCAGCCTTCTAAGCACGGTGAGACGGAAGGTTCCTTCACAGAGGCAAGGGTACTGTTAGCAATGGTGATGGTGAGGCCCCTTCAGGGCCATTACAGTCAGTGAACATGGACTCAGAGGAACCAGAACAGGGCAGAAAAACGGTGGTGGGTACCTCCTGGAGATCAGAGCAGGCCAACTACTAAAAATAATCAGAGTATTAGATATTAATTCAAGCCCAGAATGTTAAAGCTGGCAGTTAAAATTTATATAAATATATGCTCCCCAAAATTTGTTGTTTTGAAAGAATATACAGCAAAGCAGCACAGGCTATCTCTGGATAATAGGATTAAGGGTGCTTACAAATTCTTTTTGTACTTTTGCTTTTGAGTGTTTTCTGTTTTTTTTTTTTTTCAGCAATGTACATGTACAAGTTGTAAACTTTTTTTTAATAATTAAAAAGTATTCCAGAAGAGAGAAACAAAAGATGATATGCTACATTTCAGTTCAGATCAACATCTACATTGTCTTATGCTTATGTGACAGTTTTTGAAGAGCATGTGAAAACGTCTCTTATTTTTTGAAATATCATTAGTTAGGACATAATTTCCATTCATTAAGACCAGATTATCTGGAGCAGCAGCATTTGGGTGTGTGCTGATAATCAGGTAAGCTTAGTCTTTTATAGTCATTTGGGTCTTGGTTTGTTTACCTGTTCTTTGGCAGAAATGATAGAGCTGTGATTGGAGGACTTGTCCTGGTAAACAGGTCTTTGGGCCACTGAGGTTACTTGTTTGGTCCTGTTTGCCACACAGTTAACACCCCTCCACATCTCCAGAGTTCTGCAGCACAGTCGCAGGAAGAATACATAAGATCTCTGTTCTTCCTGCTTGCTCTAGTGGAAGATCATGTGTCCACAGAGTCCTACAGGTGGACTTTCTTATTTAAGTATGTAGATGGGGGCCAAGTATCTTAGATTGCCCAATTTTAGATATTGTCAAGCCACTTGTTCTCAAAAATATAGTTTACAAGTAGGGGACTTTGGGGAATTCCTTGGCGGTCCAGTGGTTAGGACTCTGAGCTTCCAGGGCACGAGGCTTGGGTTCAATCCCTGGTGTGGGAAAAATGATCTTGCGAGCTGCTGAGGACTTTATGCTTTACTTGAGTGAATTGGATGATACGTGAAATATATCTCAATAAACTGTTTTAAAAGAGGAAGCTAGAACACAGGGTGACATACTAGAATTAAAAAAAATAAACCCAATGCTCTGACCTCAATGATTATTTGTTGAATTAATAAATAGTCTAATAAATAGCTATTAGAATAATAGCCTAAATAGAGACATTTAATCAACCTGTTTTTTAAAATAAGTATAATATGCATAATTCAGAATTTATACCATTGGTAAAAATGTAAGAAACCAAAGCTCTAAGCTTTAGGACTATTTGAAGAAAGTCTCCATGTACAAACCATAAAATTACAATTGATCAATTGATTTGTACCACTGTTGTGAGTACCAAGAAAAAACATAGGGGAATCAGATCTAGAGATGTAAATATAAATAAATTTATGAGGGTAGTTTTAAAGATCTGAGAATGGTGTAAGTGATAGGCAGCCTACAAGATGATCTTCAGTGATCCCCACTTCCTGGTATCCATATAATTCCACCCCTCCCCCATATTATGTTAGAATTGTTCTATATGACTAGTAGCATATGGCAGAAGTGACGGTTTGTCACTTGCAAGGCTAAGTCACAAAAGACAGTGTAGCTTCTATACTCCCTACTACGTCCCCCTCCCTACCAACTCTCTTGTTCTCGGGTAATTTGCTTTGAGAACATAAACTTCTGCGTCATGAGCATCTTTTTCAAAGAGGACCTTGTAGTGAGGAGAGGAGGCCTCCTGCTAATGGCCACATGAGTGAGCTTAGAAGCAGATCCCCTGTTAAGTCAAGCCTTCAGAAGACTGCAGCTTCTGCTGACAGCTCAACTGCAGCTTCATGAGGGACCCTGAGCCAGAACCACCCAGCTAAGCTCCTCCTAGATTCCTGAGTGTCAGCAACTGTATAGGATAAGTGCTTGCTGTTTTCAGCCACTAGATTTGGGGAGTAATTTGTTACTCAGCAATAGATAAAATAGAGACTAAAACAACTGACAAAATGTAGAGATCCAAGACATGCATAATATCATAGGCCTTTCTAGAAAACATACAACTGGTGAAATTCTGTTTGCCTCGAGCCTTCTATCCTATCATCTCGTTCCTCCCCAAAAGATTTCAACATGCTCAACTGGAAGATTTCACTCTCCCTTGGAAACACTTTTTCTAATTGTATAATGAAAGTCCACAGAAAATTCAGATTTACTTTAAGTTGGTCATGGTTTTTCTCTTTAAATTTTAATGTTCTATTCTTAAATACTAGATGTACTTTTCTTATAATATCCACAAAATTCATTATGTAAGAAGCATGATTTTACATTCAGACCTAAAAGAGTTGACAGATTTTTAAGAGTTTTTTCCATTGTAGAATATTTTGATCTTTTTTTAAAAATTGAAGTATAGTTGATTTATAATGTTGTGTTAGTTTCAGATGCACAGTGATCCAGTTATACATATACAACTGAATATGTATGTGTGTAGGTTATTAGAAGAGACTGAATACAGTTCCCTAAACTATACAGTAGATTCTTATTGTTTACCTATTTTATATATAGTAGTGTGTATCTGTTAATCCCAAACTAGAATTTTCTTATTCTTATTATGATTTTGACAATAGGTAATTTTGCATTTGAGCCAAACTAGAATGTAGAGGATGATATCTCTTTTGTAGATGTATAGCTGAAAAGCATGTAGAGGTGTTGCTGTCCAACGTCAGATAAAATGAGCTCAGTCTTAGAGAAAGATATTCTTATTAAAGAAAGAAAAAGAGAATTTACTTTCTTCTCCCTGTCTACTGCTGCTGGTGCTAAGTCTTCTGGTCTAACAATGCCAATTTATTACGGTGAATATCTTGAAATAAAAAAATGAGTACGATGAGTGATGAGAATGTGATGGTACTATTACAGACTGTCTCCCCAGCCCCACTTTTCTTCCCCACCATTTATATGGCTATTGGGTGACTCCTGGCAACCATGTTCAACAAAAAAACACCCTTTGACGCAAGCTGATAGTGCTGAGATGAACATCTGCTTATCCTAGAAATCTGGAATGGTGAATAAGGTGGGGAGAATGAGAAAGGAATGGGATTAATTTAGTTTGTTTAAGAATGGCTGAATCTGTGACATATAACTTTGCTGCTGTCTGTGTCATGTTTTTATCCATGGAGCATGAAGCAGAAGATATTAAGAAGAGGTAGCAAGAATACACAGAAGAACTATACAAAAAAGATCTTCATGACCCAGATAATCATGATGGTGTGATCACTCACCTAGAGCCAGACATCCTGGAAGGTGAAGTCAAGTGGGCCTTAGGAAGCATCACTACCAACAAAGCTAGTGGAAGTGATGGAATACCAGTTAAGCTATTTTGAATCCTGAAAGATGATGCTGTGAAAGTGCTGCACTCAATATACCAGCAAATTTGGAAAACTCAGCAGTGGCCACAGGACTGAAAAAGGTCAGTTTTCATTCCTATCCCAAAGAAAGGCAATGCCAAAGAATGTTCAAACTACCACACAATTGCACTCATCTCACACGCTAGTAAAGTAATGCTTAAAATTCTCCAAGCCAGGCTTCAGCAATATGTGAACCATGAACTTCCAGATGTTTAAGTTGGTTTTAGAAAAGGCAGAGGAACCAGAGATCAAACTGCCAACATCCGTTGGATCATTGAAAAAGCAAGAGAGTTCCAGAAAAACATTTATTTCTGCTTTATTGACTATGCCAAAGCCTTTGACTCTGTGGATCACAATAAACTGTGGAAAATTCTGAAAGTGAAGGCAATACCAGACCACTTGACTTGCCTCTTGAGAAACCTGTATGCAGGGCAGGAAATAACAATAGAACTGGACATGGAACAACGACTGGTTCCAAATAGGAAAAGGAGTAGGTCAAGGCTATATATTGTCACTCTGCTTATTTAACTTATATGCAGAGTTCATCATGCAAAATGTCAGGCTGGATGAAGCACAAGCTGGAATCAAGATTGCCAGGAGAAATATCAATAACCTCAGATATGCAGATGACACCATCCTTATGGCAGAAAGTGAAGAAGAACTAAAGAGTCTCTTGCTGATAGTGAAAAAGTTAGCTTAAAGCTCAACATTCAGAAAACTAAGATAATGGCATCCAGTTTCATCACTTCATGGCAAACAGATGGAGAAACAGTGGAAACAGTGGCTGACTGTATTTTTCTGGACTCCAAAAATCACTGCAGATGGTGATTGCAGCCATGAAATTAAAAGATGCTTACTCCTAGGAAGGAGAGTTATGGCCAATCTAGACTGCATATTGAAAAGCAGAGATATTGCTTTGCCAATAAAGGTCCATCTAGTCAAGGCTATGGTTTTTCCAGTGGTCATGTATGGATGTGAGAGTTGGACTATAAAGAAAGCTGAGTGCAGAAGAATTGATGCTTTTGAACTATGGTGTTGGAGAAGACTCTTGAGAGTTCCTTGGACTGCAAGGAGATCCAACCAGTCTATCCTAAAGGAGATCATTCCTGGGTGTTCATTGGAAGGTCTGATGTTGAAGCTAAAACTCCAGTACTTTGGCCACCTGACATCAAGAGCTGACTCATTTGAAAAGACCCTGATGCTGGGCAGGAGGAGAAGGGGACGACAGAGGATGAGATGGTTGGATGGCATAACTGACCTGATGGACATGGGTTTGGGTGAACTCCAGGAGTTGGTGATGGGCAGGGAGGCCTGGTGTGCTGCAGTTCATGGGGTCTCAAAGAGTCAGACATGACTGAGTGACTGAACTGAGCTGAGCATGAAGCAGAAGAAGACTGTTGGCTGTGATGGAAGGTGATGAATCTGAAGTACAGAGACAAGTATACATAGGAGCCCAGAGAACGTTTCCAGTCTGTTTCCTTGTGCCTAGTTCCTCAAGATGCCCCTGATGTTCTTCTAATGCATTCCTCTTTTTTGTTCAAATGAGGTAGGTTTCCATTACTTGAAAATAAGAGGTCTAATATGGAAATATTGTAGTGATATATTCTAAGGATTAATTAAGGAAATCAGGAAAGATCTACCCTCACAGCTGTTTAGCACAGCACTGAAAACATTAACTATTTAAGAGAAGCAGATTAGTACTCTATAATGTACCCAATATATATAATTCATGTTTTAGGGTAATATTAAGATTATGTGTTTATGATACATGCTAATGAAAAATGTAAGTTTGAAGGGGTTATGTCCTAATTAGTCACATTTTTTCAAGTATGCATATATAGCCATACAAGAAATTATGGCATTGTATAAACTGTCAGTAGTGGTTCTCTATGGTAGAATTGCAAAATTTTTATCTCCCCTCCTTTTTAAAAAATCTCATTATTGGTAAGGAACCTGCATTTCTTGTGTATTAAGAACAAAGAAAATTTTACACCAAAAGAAGAATTAAATAATATGTGGAAAGTTTGTCAGTCCACAAGTAAAACTAAAAGCTATAAAAGTTTAAAAATAGTGACAGCTCAGGAATAGGTTAATATCTATTGAAATGAGGTAACGCTATGATCATGAGACTGTGAAACAAGAAGAAAAAAAAAACCTCCTCCAACTATATTACACCTTGATTGCCATAATTATAGTGTATAGATAAGCAAGAGGTTTATAACAACCAGTTGGATAAACAATATGTGGTTTGTAAGGCTCAGTCATTCTCTGTGGGCAGCTAGCCATTGTCTCTAATCTCACTCATACAGTAATAATTTAATTCAGAGTATAAATCCAACAGATAATAAACATACCCTAGAGGGATGAAGTATGCAAAAATCTAAGCATACAATGATAAACTGTCATTTATATTTAAAGTAGATGGTAGAAAAGGACCAAAAGGAAAAAAATTCAGTGGAAAAGCAGAAAATGATCAGATTGCATATTAAACATATTTTTGCAGAAACAGATTAAACTAAACTATGATTTATTCAAGTACAAAACATCACAATCAAACTCTCTCTAAATACCTGCATGGCATCTCACTCTTTCTAACCTGTTTTATACCAAAGAACTTCAATCACAAGACATGGTTGGCAGTATTTCAGAAATGCTATTCAACAGTACAAAATCCTTTTTTTGGAAACTAGGATTAGCTTAACACAAATATGGGTATGTAAAAGTAGGCAGTGAGTTATGCAATATTTATTCAAGTGGAATTCTTCCAATATTTTCTGGAAGAGAGGTACTTTTCAATAATGCCATTCTGTAGACCAACATCTTAGAGAAAGTGCTATGAGTATGCTTCTTTTCCTCAAAGGAGTGTTTCTTAAGAATAAAAGGGCACAAAAGTGTGAGAGCAAGCTAAATCTCAGGTTTTAATGTAATTAATGACTAATTTCAATTAAGTTTATATAGAAATAAAATAGGCTCAGAATTTTTATAAGTTCTCTCTACTACCTTTTATCCATTTATTAAATTCTGAAAAAAAAAATTTACTTGGATCTGCAAGAGTCTAATATCTCTCCTTCAGTTTACCCATAGCAAGCTTGGGGCATGTTAGGAGTGAACTGTCTCCACCTATATTGTCTGTGCAGTAAGCTGTCTCCATTACTGTCTCCCTCTCTTAACTGTATGTTACCTATTTTCATCTTGAGCCTCTTCAGTCTGGTCCCTGATGTGATGGTAGAATTGAACTCCATATTCTCTCCCATCATTTATAACCCTAAACATTGATTTTCCTATGTTTCTATTTTTCATTAGTTTTTTCTTTTTCCATTTGACCCCTGAAATCTGATCATTATCTGAAATTCAGTCTGTAGCCATTGGTCATCTCTCCACAGTCTTTTTTTAGAACATTCTTTCACTCTCAAGATTTCAATTCCTCAATTTTAGTCCCAGCTGCCAGCTGGGTATTACTATTACGTTAAGACCTCATCTACAATAGAACCCACCATCTTGCTCTCTAAGCCAACTATTCTCATTCTTCATTATTTCATTACTGAGTTCTAACAGTTCTTTCACAGTCTCCAAAATCCATCTCCCCATTTCACTTTGCAGTTACCTTTCTTAGCATGGCCTTATGACATTGGTCTCTCTCTACCTGGTATCTCTCAGAAGAGCTAAGATAGGCTTGCATATTGGTAGTTTACGTTGGCAGTGATACCAAGAAGCATGACTTAGAGGCTGACGGAGTGGGACAGTAAAGGAGGGAGAGCGGGTCCAAAGATTCCTTACTGAATTGGCCACCACTCTGGGTAACTGATGTCAGGTCTCACCAAGATCTTCTAATGAGCCTTATGAAATGCATCTCTGAAAAGGAGGAAATATTTACTTATAAGATCCTGTCCCCCACTGATTAAAGATGCTCTACTAGCAATACCTTCTCTGCACTTCCTGATTGCACATGCATGAGATTGCACTTCTACTGGCCTTTGAGAAGCTCTGGGCAGGAAGCAATAAAGAAAGGTTTCTAGCTTACATGAGTTTTGTCCAGTTGGACTTATAAGACATGGCACAAAGGGGACTGAGTAACTTATAAAAGGCGTATGATGTATCTTATTTAATTTGCTGTGTGTGTCTCTTGTCTCTTCAACGGGACTCTGTCTCAATAGCATATATCCATTTACCAACAACTATACCACTCCATCCAGGCTTTACCCCCAATATTGATGCCAGATCACTTTCACATACACATAACACTGTTTTTCAAGTTTGTATTTTGAATTGATTTTAACAATGTTACTATGTTCCTATTATCTGGTTTTCTTAAGACCATTGTAGGAAGTCTGGCTAGTTTAGCAACATAGCCACTGGCTAAAGAAGGCTATCTAAAGTTGGAACACTGGATTCATTAACCCTCACAGTCCAGCTAACTGACCTAGTAATTTAAGGTTAGTTTTTGTAACATCTTATTTTTACATCCTACAGCTTAGAGATTTTTTGCATTCTCTATTCCATCAAGATGGGTTGGAAGACTTTAGCAGCAGTGTATAAGACCAAGTTATACTGAACTCAAACTATGCTTATTCCTACACATCAATAGTGTTGATTCATAAAATGTTCCAATGAGAAGACAAATTCACCTTCTTTATTCTCTGAGCGCGATATGACATCCACAGCATTTATCAATGTCTTTAGTTACTTGTCGTTGGCTTTCAAATGTTGAAGATTAGAGTTAGCAGAATACCTCTCCTAGAGGAAGCCTGGGGGGTTCTTTGGACCTGAAATAAAATCCTTAACGTTTTTAAGGGAGAAAACTTCAAGAATTTTAAAAATGCATACATTCACTTAGCAATATTCATCGAGGACGCTAGTGTAAAAAAGCACTAGAGTAGCCCCCCCTTTATCCACCACTTTGCTTCTCACAGTTCCAGTTATCTGCAGGCAACAATCGCCTGAAAATGCTAAATGGAAAATTCCAGAAATAAATAATGTATACATTTTAAATCATGCACCATTCAAAATGGCATGATGAAATCTCAAGCTATCCTTCTCCGCTGCATCTGGGACTTGACTCATCCCTTTGCATAGCACATCCCCTCCATTAGTCACTCAGAGACCTTCTGGGTAGCAGTCTCGCAAGGTTTGTGTTCTAGTAACTCTCATTTTACTTAATGATGGTCCCCAAAGGGCAAGACAATGCTGACAACTCAGATATTCTCTCATTTTGCCTAATTTATAAATTCAAGTTTATCATAGGTATGTGTGTATAGAAAAGCAGCCTGGTATCATAGGTACGGTGTGGCACCGTCTGTCAGGCTTCTAAGGGCGTCTTGGAACATATTGGCCATGCCTCCAATGGATAAGGGGGAATATTATATAAGAGCATGGTCATCACGTCAAAAACTAGTGTTTCTTGCTCTACTTATAAAAAAATTACATATACTCTCTGCAAAATAAATTTAAAAAAATAAAAAAATGCAGAAACAGTACAGCAGCTATAATCATACCACTCAAGATGAACACTGCTAACCTGTTACGGATATCTCTTGTGCTTCCGTGTTACAGTCCTGTTTAAAATGCTTTTATGGGAACAAACTGAAGGTTAAAAAATGCAAACGCAAGAATCTCTGTTAGAGTGGATTCCATGTTTTCCAGCCACCAGGATTATGTCCTACTCTCCCTGGTATCTCCCCCAAGGGCTGACACATACTATTCGCTAATAAAATTGTTTAGGGGGCAGTTCCTGAGTCTCATTGAAAACTAAACCAAAACAAAACATATTAATCAGCTCATTTCCCCAGAGTGTCTGCTGTTAAGTGAGACATTTAGAAGGCTGAGTCACATTAACTCCTTCTGATTGTAAAGGGATATACATGAACTTTAAACAGAGTTTCTCTATATTTACCAAAAGATGGTAAGTTTTGGATTTTAATTTAGGAATGGAATTTGGTGGCATAGCCAAGAAAAATCTACACTTAGCTAGATGTTGAAAATCGGGAGAGTGGTATCAGTTGAAGCACATGTGGGGACGGTGTCATTGTCTTAACACTCCTTCATATCACCTCAACAGGAGGAATAAGGCGAAGATTGAGTTATCATATCAGGGACTCATTTTCACATAGGCTAAAAGATGAAAATACTGGTAAAATTATCATTTTAATATTTAGAAGATTGAAAACAAAGCCTATTATTTTCC
This sequence comes from Antilocapra americana, assembly GCA_007570785.1. Lineage (NCBI taxonomy): Eukaryota > Metazoa > Chordata > Mammalia > Artiodactyla > Antilocapridae > Antilocapra > Antilocapra americana. The sequence goes on from ML661896.1 coordinate 23,652,138, forward strand.
TTTTGTTTGGGAATTACATAGTACTTGACTTCAGAGAAATTTGCTTTCCAGCAGTTATTTGTAGGCTGGATATGAACGATTAGTCTTTTTTTATATGGAATATTTTCTCTGCTGCACTAGTATTAAAAGGAAGATTCTGATACATCTATGGAGAAAAGAAATCATCTTTGCACCCTCAGGAGGGAAAACAAGTATTTCCAATCTCTTCCAAAAGGTGGAGATGAGGGACTTCCCTGGTGGTCCAACAATTGAGAATCTGCCTTGCAATGCAGGGGGTGCAGGTTTGACCCCTGATTGGGGAGCTAAGATCCCACATGCCCCAGAGCAACTAAGCCTGTGCCACGAGTGCTGAGCCTGGGTGCTGTAATGAGGGATCCGTGTGCTGCAGCTAAGACCAGACACAGCCAAATAAATACACAAGTATTTTAAAAATACATATTGTTTAGATAAGTATTTTCTTTTAAGTGAAGATGAGTCCCATGTTTGTAAAACCAAATTCTTTTTAACCTTAAGGAAATGAAACTAGCTTGTTTTCTGACAATAGTTTTTCTATAGTTTTGCTGAGGTTATTGATATTAACCTCATAGTTTTACTAGGCAGTCAAGCTTTTTTATGAAAGGAGAGAGGATATCCTTTGAGTTGAGACTTTAAAAAATAAAAGGAGTAGGTCTGACACAAGAGGCCAGGAGGGGATGGATAATAGTACCATTAGAATTAGTTCTGTGTGACTACCTGATGCTTATGATAACAGAACTCAACCTTGGTCCTATGTCCCTGGCACTAGCTTGTTTAGCTGAATTTCTGCCTTGATCCTGGTTCTCATTCTGCTCCAATACCCCCAAGAGAACTAAGAATCATGTCCAGCCTGTGCGAGGCTCCTTTACGAAGGTTTGGTATCACCTCTTCCCTTAAAAATGGCAGGTCAAAAAGGAAGACCGTTATTTAGGGACAAACCGTGCAGATGGTATTTCTGGTTTGTCTTCCAAGGTCAGCTAGCTGCTTTACCTAGAATCCATGTGAAACAGTTTTTACATCAAATCCTCTGTACCAAGGTGGCAGATCATCAGTCACTGAGAAGTCAGGCCTCTTCCCAACTTCTCTGCCATCTGGAAAATCTGTTTTCCCCCCAGTCCTCAGAGGGCCAAATTGTTCAGTTAACAGGACAGGCTTTCAGACTACCCATCGGTTAGCTGGAGAAAATAATATGATATGGGATGAATTGTCAATAGCATAATATAAGAAACTAAGAGTAATCAATATCTTTAAGATCCCATCAAGAAGGAAAATTATATTCAAAATAGCTTCAATCACTAATTAGTAGTAGCTTTCAATAAGAGGCACGTCTGTTTTAAGTTGACTTTTTCAAAATATCTTAAAATGAGGGAGTTAGAGTTACCAAGTTATTTGAATTGTATTGTAAATCACTGGGAAAAATTCCATCTAATTGACTGTAAAACTCAACTATCTTGGTAATTTAGAAAAATTACTCGCCGTCGGCACACACACCATGACGAAGACGGACAAGAAGTCCTTCAACCAGAGCCTGGCCGAGTGGAAGCTCTTCATCTACAACCGGACGACCGGAGAGTTCCTGGGGCGCACCGCCAAGAGCTGGGGTTTGATCTTGCTCTTCTACCTAGTCTTTTATGGGTTCCTGGCTGCACTGTTTTCATTCACAATGTGGGCCATGCTTCAGACTCTGAATGATGAGATTCCAAAATACGGAGACCAGATTCCTAGTCCAGGACTTATGGTTTTCCCAAAGCCAGTGTCAGCGTTGGATTTTTCATTCAGCCTGTCTGATTCAGAATCCTATCAAGGGTACATTGATGACCTTAAGAAATTTCTAAAGCCATATGGCTTAGAAGAACAGAAGAATCTCAAAAATTGTACCAGTGGAGGCTTTCATGACCAGGAGGGTCCAGGATACGCAGCCTGTCAGTTTCCTCTCACCTTACTTGGTGCATGCAGTGGTGTGGATGATCCCACGTTCGGCTACCAAGAAGGAAAGCCTTGTATTCTTGTGAAAATGAACAGAATAATTGGATTAAAGCCTCAAGGAGCACCAAGGATAGACTGTATTGTAAAGAGTGAAAACACAGCGTTTCTATCAACTTATCCTACTAATGGAACGATAGATTTAAAATATTTTCCATATTATGGGAAAAAACTGCATGGGAGCTACCTGCAGCCACTAGTTGCCGTCCAGCTCAGCTTTGGTAGTGATGGTGACGTAAAGGAAGTAATGGTTGAGTGCAAGATTGATGGATCTCCCAACCTAAAAACCCAGAATGACCGTGACAAGTTTTTAGGACGAGTAGCATTCAAGATCACCATGCATGCCTAGTAGGAGTTAGGATGTCTCCACAGAGTAAACGTTGTGTTGTCTGCCTTCATTTTGTATCAGCGGGACCTGCCATTCCAGAATTAGGAGACGGCCTTGGAGAAAGTGGGAGTGGGACGTGACACTGGGATAAGGTAATGTGCTTCCAGATGACAGTGGGCCGTGCCCTTCGAAGTAGCTGCCCGTTGCCTCTGCTGCCTTTTGAACCACGTACAGTCACCAGACAGGGGCTGTGAACACCAGATTCTGAACACGTAGGTTGGGGGTCTTGTCCAGTTTTTACGTGGTTTGATTGCCAAGTGTCTAAAGCTTAATGTGCTGTGCTATGTAAATATTTTATAGATTTAACACTGGTTAACTGTCATATTTTGATGCCAGCAAAGTTTTAGGGGATAAAATGGTACTTGACCAACATCAAATGACTTTACAGCTGCAAGAAATTCAGTGTGTGGAAAAGTTCTGTATGTGAGGAGGAAAAAGGAAAATAAAAGTGGATTTGAAAGGTTAAAAAAAAAAAAAAGAAAAAGAAAAATTAGCGCTTCCTATCCTGATTTACCCAAATAATTATGGTTACTGACCTGAACTATTGTTTTTTTTATTGTAAGTAACTAATTGGTTTGGATTGGCAGTCTTTTAAGTGACATTTTAAGGCTTAACCTCTTTATTAGGAGAAAGGAAACTTAAGAAAGAGAATTTTTTAAATCCCTTGCTTTATAACAGTTGCTAATAAATTAGAAAAAATTCCACAACCACAAAGACTAGAGTCTAAAGTTGAGTTTATTCTGACATTTCATAGACAAAATTCTGATTTTCTAGTTTGAAAAGATCTAATCAAATGCAAAGATAATTGATTTTAAAAGAAGTTAATGACTTATTTAATTGAAAATACTGAAATTATTTGTTTATAATCAAATTTCCCAGCACTGCCAAACTAGCTTTTTTCTTCTGAATTTTGTCAGGCTGTTTAGTCAACTAAATGGCAGTAGGGCTTTCCAGGTAGCACTAGTGGTTAAGAACCTGACTGCCAATGCAGGAAACATAAGAAATGCAGGTTTGATCCCTGGGTTGGGAAGATCCCCTAGAGGAGGAAATGGCAACCCAATCCAGTATTCTTCCCTGGAGAATCCCATAGACAGAGGAGCCTGGCGGGCTTCAGTTCACAGGGTTGCAAAGAGTCAAACACAACTGGAAGACTGAGCACACATGGTAGAATCACGGAGGGGTTCTTAACTCTAGAATTCACTCCCCCTGGTGGTCTAACAAATTGTAAACTTACTAGCCTTCAGGGAATGGCATTAAATACTTCCTCCTTGACAATTTTGAACACAAAATTAAATAATACTTTCATGTCAAATGACCAACTATAGTTAATTTAAATGCATTTTCACAAATAAGATGCAATATTTATTTTTAGAAACTAATAAATAATTCAAATTAATATACTTATGAAGTGAATTGAAGTGAAAGTTGCTTACTCGGGTCCAACTTTTTGTGATCCCATAGACCATACAGTTCATGGAATTCTCGAGGCCAGAATACTGGAGTGGGTAGCCTATCCCTTCTCCAGGGCATTTTCCCAACCCAGGGATCAAACCCAGGTCTCCCACATTACAGGTGGATTCTTTACCAGCTAAGCCACAAGGGAATTGTGTATAGTCACAAGGGAACTGTGAGCCACAAGGGAATTGTGGTATACTTATACCAATTGTTTAATATCATAATAAATAAAACTTTTATTGACAAATAAAATAGCAATTATCAATTTACAGTAGTAAATTAATAAGACTGTTTATACTCCATTGCATTTGTATAGAGAACACTTAACATATTTCTATTGTCATAATGCTTTCCCAAGCAAAGTGAACCAAATATTTATTTGGTGAATTTAGGCAGCAGAAGAGAACATTTGCAATTTATATGTTTCAAGCCAATTTGAGGAGAAGTTGCATACCTCCTTCAAGCAATACAACCTAATATCCAAATCTTCTAACCTATTCTAAACTTAATGAGAATCTTTGTTCCAGAGACACCTTGTGTGAAAGTTCACAACATTATCAAATGGCAAAGAGATGATTCTATACTATGCATTCTAAGATGCATTTTTCCAACTAACTCATGGGGTGCTATAAATGCTAAGGATTTATAAACAATCGATGACATGAGAGGATTACAAAAACAAAGAACATTTTTCTGTTTCTCCCCTGAGGGCCAAAAAGCCAAATGAAATGAGAAAGATACAGGTCAAAAACAAAACCCTCAAAACACTACACCTTGAGTGATATCCCAGAACATCCATGGGAAACCAGGTAGAAGATAGGAAAGATAGGGACAGATTTTTAGCAGATGCTAATATTTTTGAGTTATCCAATTATTTAGGACAATTGCAATTAATTCCAAACCAAGTTTAACACTCAAGAAGAAATTGATTTGGAAAAGGTAGGTTGCGAGTTTAACTGAATATGAGCAAAAATGAATGAATCTGTAATTAAACATCTACATAAGAAATGCTTATCCAGGAATTAAGCAAACTAGCTGAGACCTATTAAATGGTTCTGTCTTCCCATAATTTCTCATCTGCTGCTATTGTCAAGACAGAAAGACTAATTTTCAAATGTCGATAATAACAGCAAATATTTTCGGAGTGCTGTGCAAAGAGCTTCACCAGATTAACCTCAGTTATTCTCACAGCAACCTATTGAGACCTATTCAGACCCCTGGAGTTAGTAAGAAGATAATTTTAAACTAAAGACATTTGAGATTTAACAGATGCAGAAAGAAGCCTGTTCAGAGCTTCTCTTATCGAAATAAAGGCAGAAATTTCTGGAAGAGAGGTAGACATAAATCTTCTGTCCATGGGGAGCTTTACTGCCCAGAAAAAAGATGAAGATCACCTGCACCTGCATCAACAAACTTTATCACAAACTTCCTTACTTCCCATTTGTCCTTTCCCTAAAAGCCCATTCTTTCCATAAAGCCTCTTCACCCCTCCCCATCCTTATTAACTGTTGGGAAAATCTCATTTTTCCTTATGCTCCCATGTACATAGATGATTAAAAGCTGTCTTTCCCCTTGGTAATCTGACTTTTGTCACTTTAATTCACATGTCCCCAATTATCAAACCCAGGAGGGTAGAGGAAACGTTTTCCTCTGACAAATCCTGCAATGTAAGTAATTTCATCTTCATTGCAGACATCAGAAAACTTAAGGCTCAGGGAAATTAGGATGCTCCTTGAAGTTCACTGAACTAAAGGAATCAAGATTTTAAATACAAGATTATTGCTTCAGAGTACATATGCTAGTTATCATTTCATTTAATTATTCATATTGGGTCCAAAGGCTCTACCAGCCTAAACAAACTGTCAAAACTTAAAAACAATTCTTCCAAGACCCATCTACCATTGATGTCTTAATTCTGAATGTTTCAGTATTTACCAGGAGGGACATTATTTGGATGACTGCAAATTTACTCAAATTATTTGGTAAAAACAAAGTACACAAAGCAATTATCTTAATTCTACTTACTTCACAAGTTTCTAAAATTGGTATGTTTAATTCACGGGAAGAAATTCCTTACATGCAATTGGAAAACTGACTCAAGGTGAAAAAATCTAACAAGAACAAGACTCCATCGGTCATACGTTACAGGGAGGAAATTGAATGGAAAATACACAGGACCTAGAGCAGTCAGAGACCATTGTCTCTGAGGCCCTAGACATGCCCCAGCTTTGCAGAGATGAGGAATCTGCCCTAGGGCAGCCATTACTAACAGCCACAAAGAAAGGCAGCGAGCCTGGTCGCAGAGAATAGACAGTGGCTCAGAGAATGAAGATTAAAGGAGGTGTAATCTGGGGATGTCCCTGGGTTGGGAAGATCCCCTGGAAAAGGAAATGGCAACCCATTTCAGTATATTCTTGCCTGGAAAAACCCACGGGCAGAGAAACCTGGCGGGCTATAGTCCACGGAACTGCAAATACTTAGTGACTTAGTGACTAAACAACAACAAGCCTGGGGATGGGAATCAAAAGGAAGTAGGAAGCCCTGCATCATACAGCAAATTCCCATTGTCTATTTATTTTACATATGGTAACGTGTATGTTTCAAAGTTCTTATCTCAGAGGTGCAAAGGCAGAAAGAAAGTTCCTGCAATGGATACAGAAAAACAAGTAACCTGCAAAGCGCTGAAGCAGGTAGTACCACAGACCTAATTATGTTACAACAAGCCAGAATAAATATTACTACCTTCCTTCAGTGAAAACAATTGGGATGAACATGGATAGAGTTCCAGGATATTTTTAAGAAAAAAAAATCAAGTAACAAAACACTATGTACAATATGACACTGTTTCTGTTTGTAAAAATCCATAAAGCATCCAAAGAAGACACATAGATGGCCAATAGACACATGGAAAGATGCTCAACAACACTAGTTAGTAGAGAAATGCAAACCAAAACTGCAACTGTACCACCTCACACCAGTCAAAATGTCTTAAAATAGCAAATGTTGAAGATGTTTTAGAGAAAAGGGAACCCTCCTACACTGTTGGTTGGAATGTAAGTTGGTGCAGCCACTATGGAAAACAGTATGGAGTTCCTCAGAAAACTAAAAATAGAATTACCATATGATCCAGCAATCCCACTGCTGGGCATGCATCCAGACAAAACTTTAACTTGAAAAGATACATGCGTTCCTATTTTCACAGCAGTGTTATTCACAATAGCCAAAACATGGAAAACTAAAAGCCCATCAACAGATGAATGGATAAAGAAAGTGTGGCACATATATACAATGGAATATTATTCAGCCATAAAAAGAATAAAATAATGCATTTTCAGCAACATGGATGCAGTTAGAGATTATCATACTCAGTAAAGTAAGTCAGAAAGAGAAAGACAAATGCCATTCGACATCACTTACATGTGGAATCTAAAATATGGCACAAATGAATCTGTCTACAAAACACACTCACAGACATAGAGATCAGACTTGTGGTTGCCAAGAGGGCTGGGAGGAAGGGGACAGATGGACCAGCAGTTTGGGGTTGATAGATGCAAACTACTACATTTAGAATGGATGAACAACAAGGTCCTACTGTTTAACACAGGGAACTGTATCCAATCTCCTGGGATAAACCATAATGGAAAGGAATATAAAAAAGAATATATATATAAATATATGTAAATATGTGGGTGTGTGTATAACTGAGTCACTTTGCTATATGACAGAGCTTGGCACAACATTGTTAATGAGCTATACTTCACTTTAAAAAATCTATAAAGTGGTATATATTTCCCAAGGATACATATGAATTTTATCTATCTGTAAAGGCACAATAAAAAGACTGGAAAACTACTGCAGAAATAAACAAATGCAAGTAATCAAAGGATATTTATGTGGGGCTTGCTATATTGAAAGAGTCAGTCACCATCGTGATGTTTGGCAGAGGCCGAAAGACCAGCAGGGGAGTGGTAAAAAGAAGCGCTATAGTGGGAAACAGGAAGGCTTTGGGTATTCTGCGACTGGAAATTGTTGGCATGGAAAGCTAGAGACTGGCTAGCTAGAAGCAGGGGTATCTTAAGTGGTTGGTTTAGGGAGCATGTTTTGCTCTCTCTGGTTGGTCCTGAGTTGGAAACTGGCAGTCATTGACCAAACTTGCTGAGCTTGTGGTTTGACTTACCAGCCTGGGTGTAAGAGAGAGTGTGTGTCAGTGTTCCATCGATATACATGGTCTGGCTCTTGTTTATTCATTATTCAGTCCTTCATTATGTACTAAACTGATATTTCCGGTTACCATTAGCAAGGTGGGACGGGGTATGGTCATCAAAGACTATATTCCTTACCTGTAATGCTTTACTTTTTTATAAAAAAAAAAAAACTTATTTTTATCTGTATAATTTTTTAAAATCCTGAAGCAAAATGGCAGAAGGACAGTAGTTGTCATTTCTAATGTTTACAACAGCATCGAAGGATTGATGCTTTTGGACTGTGGTGCTGGAGAAAGCTCTTGAGAGTCCCTTGGACAGCAAGAAGATCAAACCAGTCACTACTAAAGGAAATCAATCCTGAATATTCATTGGAAGAACTACTGCTGAAGCTGAAGCTCCAACACTTTGGCCACCTGATGCAAAGAACTGACTCACTGGAAAAGACTGATGCTGGGAAAGATTGAGGGCAAGAGGAGGAAGAGGCAACAGAGGATGAGATGGTTGGATGGCATCACCGACTCAGTGGACATAAGTCTGAGCAAACTCCAGGAGATAGTAAAGGATAGAGAATCCTGCGTGCCGCCATCCATGGGGTCACAAAAAGTCGGACACTACTGAGTGACAACAAAAACAGCAGTGCAAGATGGAGCCTATCGCTATTGTACTACTGAGAATACTAAGGCACTCGGAAGGTAACTTGCCCAAGATCATACAGTTGATAAACAGCAGAATTTAATTCCACATATATCTGATCCTAAAAGCTACTTTCCATTATGCCATTCTGCTGCTTACGAAAGTAATTATTCTATCATTAAAAGAGAGAATGGTCATTTATACCAGCTAGAAAGGGTAAGCATAAGACATGTTGGATTAACACAATATTAGCATCTATGGGTATACAGACTCTACCAATATGATACTAGAACTCAGAAATTATTGCTATTCTTTTTAAATTGAATTTATAAGCCTATCATATAACAGTCCTGAATGAATTAATACAAGTGTGATCCTTTCTATTTCCAGAAAGGTAGCTTTGGCTTTTGAAAGAGATAGCATCTAAAACGCAGTTGTAACTAGAGAAAATCTAGCATGGGATATGGAAGATATGGAACCTTCTATATCTTCAGAGAATTCCATTCAGAGCAAAATTTATCACCTCTATTGCTGATAAAATGGCATGTGCCAATTTCTCCTCTAGGAGATGCTAATGATTCCACTTCCTGTAGATTTAAAGCAGAATGAGAACCAGTTGACTGTTTATCAGTGCTAATGTAGCTAACCTAACTTCATCAAGTTGATTTAGAGCTTATACTTATAAACATGTTATATTTACCTCTGGCTGAAGGCGTGCCAAGGGCTTCTTTGGTGGTTCAGCAGGTAAAGAATCTGTGTGCAGTGCAAGAGACACAGGAGATGCAGGTTCATTCCCTGGGTTGGGAGGATCCCCTAGAGGAGGAAATAGCAACCCACTCCAGTGTTCTTGAATGTGACTGAGCACATAAGGAGTGCAAACTATACTGAACACTTCTTTTTCTTTAAATCTTATTGGGATCACAGGTTATGATGACCCATGAATTTTTAAAGTAATTTTTATATCAAGTTACTATAGTACTCACATGAGACTACAGATGTATAAGTAGTTCTGCTATTTTTCTGCCTTAATATTACATCAGTGATTTACACAATAATCTAGTAGTTTCACACTGAAAAAGCACATTATAATCATCTGAAGAGCTTAAAAAACAATATCACTGCCTCACTCCTCTCCATCACCACCTCTTACCCAAGAAATTCTGATTGAATTGGTAGCCTGGCTGGCTACAGTCCATGGGATCGCAAAGAGTTGGACATGACTGAGCAACCAACACTTCACTTCAGAGTATCTGCATAGCTATTTTTTAAAAACTCAACAAGTAATTCTAACCTGCAGCATGAGTTGAAAAGCACTGCTGCAGACTGTGAAAATTAATAAATAGAAAACATAATTAAAATAGTCAGGAGGCCAGAAGAGGGCGCTCTCATGCCCTAGGAAGCTAGTAGAGACCAACTCTTCCCACCTGACAGGAGCCCAGCCAATGAGAGACTGTCACAATTCAGCCCTTAAAAGTCACTATACTTTCAACTCTCAGTTCCTCCAACAGACCCTTTGTTTACAATAACCCTTCCAACTTCCTTTCCCAGCTTAAAAATATTCCCTTCTCCTTGTACTTATGGACTTGCTTAGAGCATACCAAGGTCATAGACCTCAAATTGAAATTCTTTTGTTGATCCCAAATAAAGCCATTCTTGCTGCAGAAGTAACTGGCATTTTATTTGTTTTAGGTCAATAAGACCAAGACAGTTGTAATGCAAAGGATTTCATGATGCAGTTGTTCAGTGTGTTTATCAGCATCCATCCCTTTGGGGAATGACAGTCTCCTCTGATATGAGGTCCTAGCAAGCTTGACTTTACCCCTATCCACCCACAGCAGTCCTAGTGATGTGCATACCACCCAAGTCAAAGTGATCCAGACCATGGCGGATACCTCCCTAAAAAGTTAATGTCAGTAGGTGGGAAATGTCTAAATTGGAAAGGGAGTATGTCAAGGCTATATATTGTCTCCCTGCTTCATTCAGTCCAGTTCAGTCACTCAGTTGTGTCTGACTCTTTGCAACCCCATGGACTGCAGCACTCCAGGCCTCCTTATCCATCACCAACTCCCAGAGTTTATTCAAACTCATGTCCATTGAGTTAGTGACACCATCTAGCCATCTCATCCTCTGTTGTCCCCTTCTCCTCCTGCCTTCAATCTTTCCCAGCATCAGGGTCTCTTTCAACGAGTCAGTTCTTCCCATCAGGTGGTCAAAGTTTTGGAGCTTCAACCTAAGCATCAGTCCTTCCAATGAATATTCAGGATTGACTTCCTTTAGTGTTGATTAGTTTGATGTCCTAGCAGTCCAAGGGACTCTCAAGAGTTCTCCAGCACCACAGTTCAAAAGCATCAATTCTTCGGCGCTCAGCTTTCTTTGTGGTCCAACTCTCACATCCATATGAGACTACTGGAAAAACCATAGCCTTGACTAAATGGACCTTTGTTGGCAAAGTAATGTCTCTGCTTTTTAACATGCAGTCTAGGGTTCTCATAGCTTTTCTCTCAAGGAACAAATATCATTTCATTTCATGGCTGCAGTCACCATCTGCAGTGATTTTGGAGACCAAGAAAATAAAGTCTCTCGCTGTTTCCATTGTTTCCCCATCTATCTACCCGGAAGTGATGGGACCAGATGCCATGATCTTAGTTTTTTCAATGTTGAGTTCTAAGCCAGCTTTTTCACTCTACTCTTTCACTTTCATCAAGAGGCTCTTTAGTTCCTCTCCACCTTCTACCACTAGAGTGATGTCACCTGCATATCTGAGGTTACTGATATTTCTCCTGGCAATCCCAATTCCAGCTTGTGCTTCAACAAGCCTGGCATTTTGCATGATGTGCTATTCATAGAAGTTAATTAAGCAGGGTGACAATATACTGCCTTGATGTACTCCTTTCCCAATTTGGAATCAGTGTGTTGTTTCATGTCAAGTTCTAACTGTTGCTTCCTGACCTGCATACAGATTTCTCAGGAGGCAGGTCAGGTGGTCTGGTACACCCATCTCTTGAAGAATTTTCCACAGTTTGTTGTGATCCACACAGTCAAAAGCTTTGGTGTAGTCAATACAGCAGAAGTAGATTTTTTTCTGAAATTCTCTTGCTTTTTCTATGATCCAACAGATGTTGGCAATTTGATCTCTGGTTCCTCTGCCTTTTCTGAGTCACATTGACTTAACTCCTATGCAGATTACATCATGCAAAATGCTGAGCTGGATGAGTCACAAGGTGGAATCAAGATTGTAAAGAGAAATATCAGCAACCTCAGACATGCAGATGACACCATTCAACTGGCAGAAAGGGAAGAACTAAAGCACCTCTTGATGAAGGTGAAAGAGGAGAGTAAAAAAGCTGACTTAAATGGCAGAAAGGGAAGAAAAAGCAAAGAGCATCTTGATGAAGATGTAAGAGGAGTGAAAAACCTGGCTTAAAACTCAACATTCAAAGAACTAAGATTATGGCATCTGGTCCCATCAATTCATGGAAAATGGATGGGGGAAAAAATGGAGACAGTGGCAGATTTTATTTTCTTGGGCTCTAAAATCACTGCAAAGGGTGACTGCAGTCATGAAATTATAATACTTTCTCCTTGGAAGAAAAGCTACAACAAACTGAGACAGAGTGTTAAAAAGCAGAGACATCACTTTGCTTACAAAGGTCCATATAGTCAAAGCTATGGTTTTTCCAGTAGTCATGTATGGATGTGAGAGCTGAACCACAGAAAAGGCTGAGCACTGAAGAATTGATGCTTTTGAACTGCGGTGCTGCAGAAAACTCTTGAGAGTCCTTGGACTGCAAGGAGATCAAACCAGTTAATCCCAAAGGAAATCAACCCTGAAACTGAAGCTCCAATACATTGGCCACCTGATTCGAAGTGCCAACTGACTGGAAAAGACCCTGATGCTGGGAACGATCAAAGGCAGGGGTGACAGAGGACAAGATAGATGGTTTGATGCCATCACCAACTCAATGAACCTGAGTTTGAGCAAACTCCGGGAGACAGTGAAGGACAGGGAAGCCTGGTGCTCTGCAGTGCATGGGGTCTCAGAGTCAAACACAACCTAGAGACTGAACTACAAAAACAACAACGGGAAAGGTGTTTTTCCTCTACTCACCTTAGGTTTAATGGCTAGAGTTTAACTGACAAAAGAAGGATTAACAAGAGAAAAACAAACAGAAATTTATTAACACATGCCTTGCACATACTTCCAGGAGAGCTCAGTGATGAAAAAATGACCGCAGAGGGGTGTTTAAAAGTGGGGCTTATATATCTCCTTAATAGAAGAAAAAAAATTTTGTAGAGGGATGACAGAACAAAGGAAAGGGTTTTCAGCTTCTAAAGGGAGTAAACTGTTGGAAGGTAAGTATTAGTATTAGGAGGAAACTAATGCTGCCAAGCAGGGCGCTGTGGGACTCCTGGGTACAGCAGCCTCTTTGACCGTTTCTAAACCCACATGACCCTCTCTCAGTTCCAAATGGCGGTACAGTTGCTATCAAAGGAGGAACAGCAACAGAACCAAACGATTAAAGAACCAGAGAGGCTCATCAAAATAAGGAAACTGGACAATCTAAGACCCTGCACACACCCTAATCTTGTCAGCAACCCCACCCTTATGAAAGTTTGCGAAAGTAGAGTCTTACTGCCATACTCCTGTCTATTATAACCTTTCTCTACTCACCAGGGAGGGAGGCAGAGTTCTTGAGGCCCTTGCCTACTATGTTTCCCCTTTAATTGGCAAAGTAATAAAGCCACCCTTTCCTTCTCCTCTGTAATGGTCTCCTTATTTCTGTTCAACACTGGTGCAGAGAGAACCAAGATTTTGGCAACACTAATGGAAGATAAGGGCCAGTTGGTAAAGAATGTTATCTAGGTTCCTCTGGGTGCCATCCCAGTGCTCGTAGGAGTCTAGAGTTATCTCCAATGACTAAGAATTGTTCTGCCCTTTGTGGTATACCAGGAGCCATGTGTCTGTTTTTTCTCAGCTGCCTTCAGCTCAAAATAATCCACATGCCAGAGTGGCATATTTTAGGGTGGTACACTACTGAACCCTTTCAAAAATCCTCTTCTGTGACTATAGCTGTAAGGACAACATCAGGAATGACTCATGCCATCTTTATTACTGCATGGAAGCAATCATTCACCAATAGAAATGATGCTAACATACAAAGAGAAAAAAATCTAGAGGTGGAGAAAGCACTTTGATTTTCTTTCAGTAAATATTTACTTATTATGCTGTTGGCTGGTTGTGAAAATGAGCAAGGACCCCCAACACACACACAAGCTCCTTGCTTCCCATGTCCTCCATCTGCCTTTTGTCTGTGGAAAAACTTTAGCCAATGAGTAAGTTTAATCAGAGAAGTGAGAAAACGAACAGACAGAGGGAAACAGTTTAAGAGGATTAAATTATAATAGTTCCATTATTAAGCATGGGTTTCCCGGGTAGCTCAGCTGGTAAAGAATCATCCTACAATACAGGAGGTCTCAGTTCCATTCCTGAGTTGAGAAGTTCCCCTGAAAAAGGGATAGGCCACTCACTCCAGTATTTTGGGATTTCCCTGGTTGCTCAGACGGTAAAGAATATGCCTACAATGCAGGAGACCTGGGTTAGATCCCTGGATTGGGAAGATCCCCTGGAGGAGGGCATGGCAACTCACTCCAGTATTCTTGCGTGGAGAATCTCCATGGACAGAGGAGTCTGGCAGGGTACAATCCACAGGGTTACAAAGAGTCGGACATGACTGAGCGACTAAGAGTCATTCAGCATAGTTAATTATCTTTAGATCCTTTTCAAGGGCTACAGATAATATTCTGAGCCATATCCTGTGAGCTGCTTGGTGGATACTAAAACCCCCATCAAGTGGGAGATATTAACTACATGATGACCACACTAGCCGTGACATTAGCTGCCACAATTCCAGGAACTGGCCTCAAGGAAATGGGAAAAAACTGACTTTGGAACTAAAGACTAATTGAACTTAAAACAATCAACATGACAGGGGTCAGACCACGGATGACTAATTTTAAGATGAGTATCAGGGACTTCCCTGGTGGTCCAGTAGTTAAGATTCCACATTCCTAATGCAGAGGGCATGGGTTTGATCCCTGGTAGGGGAACTAAAATCCAATATGCAGCATGGCATGACCAAAAGAAAAGATGACCATCAGAGCTGACCATGCTGTTTCTGCATAGAGTCCCCTCCTTCCGTCTATGAAAGCTCTTGCCTGCTGCTTGTCAGTGATGAGGAGTCACTTTGGACAGGAGTCTGCCCTCCCTGCCAGTTGCTGGATTCCAAAATAAAGAAAACTTTCCTTTCCACCAACCCTGCCTCTTTATTGCCTTTTGAAAAGCAAGCAGCCAGACTTCATATCTGATTACAGAGGTAGGCAACTGATAATAAGCCCCTGGATTCATCATTAGAGTTTCTATTAGATGTTCTATAGAATTAGCTTAAGCTATTTCATGCCAGTTTGAGTTGACAGTCTATTGCCTGAAACCAAAACTGCCCCCCAAAATATAATACACAGTTAACATTTTTTCAACATCAGAAACATTTTTTTTGAAGTCATGGAATAGATGACTCCCCTCTCCTGACTTCCAATCATGGTTTTAAAATCCTTTTGTGTGTGAAATAGAACAGTCTTATTGCTGACTGTAGAAAGATTTAGTGCTCTGGATAGAAGATCCGATCAGTCATAATAACATTCCCTTGAGCCAAAGCCTAATCCAGGGCAATGCCCTAACTCTCTTCAAATCCATAAAGGCTGAAAAAGGTGAGGAAGCTGCTGCAGAAAAACAGTTTGAAGGTAGCAGAGGCTGGTTCATGGAGTTTAAACTTAAAAGCTGTCTCCATAACATCAGAGTGCAAGGTGAAGTGACAAGTGCAAGTGTATTAACAGAAGCTGCAGTGAGTTAACCAGAAGATCTAGCCAAGATAACTACAATTGGCTACCCTACGCAACAGATTTTCACTGCAGAAGATGCCATCTAGGACCCTTATAGCTAGGGAAGGGAAGTCAATACCTGACTTCAAAGTTTCAAAGGATAGGCTGACTGCTGCCAGGGGCTAATACACTCGTGGCCTAAGTGGAAGCCAGGGCTCATTGACCATCCTGAAAACTCTAGGGCCTTCAAGAATAGGAAAATATTCGTAATGCATAATAGACAAAAGTTAATTTCTTTAACATAATTAGTTTTACAAATCACTAATGAGATCAAGCATGATCATATGCAGACTGCCTGGACACAAAAGCCTATCCTTGTTCCTCTTTTTCTCATTTGGAAGAAAAAAGATCTGAATTGACTGTGGCTCAGATCATGAACTCCTTACTACAAAATTCAGACTTAAATAAGAAGGTAGAGAAAACCACTAGGCCGTTCAGATACGACCTAAATCAAATCCCTTACGATTTATACATTGGAAGTGACAAACAGATTCAAGGGATTAGATCTGATAGACAGAGAGGTTTGTAACATTGCATAGGAGGTGGTGAGCAAAACCACCCCCAAGAAAAAGAAATGCACAAAGGCAAAAATGGTTGTCTGAGGAGGCCTTACAATAGCTGAGGAAAGAAGAGAAGTGAAAGGCAAAGGAGAAAAAGAAAGATATACTCATCTGAAAGCAAAGTTCCAAAGATAGCAAGGAGAGAATAGAAAGCCTTCCTAAGGGAACAATACAAAGAAATAGAAGAAAACAATAGATTGGGAAAGACTAGAGATCTCTTCAAGAAAATTAGAGATACCAAGGAAATATTTACTGCAAAGGTGGGCACAATAAAGGACAGAAATGGTATGAACCTAACAGAAACAGAAGATACTAAGAGGTGGCAAGAATACAGAGAAGAACTATACAAAAAAGATCTTGATGACCCAGATAACCACGATGGTGTGATCACTCACCTAGAGCCAGACATCCTGGAATACAAAGTTAAGAGGGCCTTAGGAAGCATCACCATGAACAAACCTAGTGAAAGCGATGGAAATCCAGCTGAGTTACTTCAAATTCTAAGATGATGCTATGAAAGTGCTGCACTCAATATCCCAGCAAATTTGGAAAACTCAGCAGTGGCCACAGGACTGGAAAAGGTCAGTTTTCATTCCAGTCCCAAAGAATGCTCAAACTACCACACAATTGCACTCATTTCACATGCTACCAAGGTCATGCTCAAAGTCCTTCAAGTGGGTTTCAATGGCAGCTTCAGCAGCAGCTGCGTGGCACTGGAGTGGCAGCTGTGCAGTGCTGGAGCGGCCGTGAGGAGATACCCCACGTCCAAGGGCAAAGGAGAAGCCCCAGCAAGATGGCAGGAGGAGCGAATTCGCGTTTAGAATCACACCTCATTCCCACCAGAGACAGTCAGAGGGCTCAAACAAATCTTGTGCACACCAGGTCTCAGAAACCCCACAGAGATTGGGACAGAACTGTGTTTAAGTGTCTCCCATGGAGGTCCAGGTCAGCAGTGGACTGCCACCAGGCTCTGGATGCAGCAGACTTGAGTCTGGCATAAGCCCTTTCTGAGGCCGTCACTGTTAATCCCACCACAGAACTGCCAGAACTTACAAAGGACTGGGAAATAGACTCTTGGAGGGCACAAACAGAACCTTGTGTGCACCAGGACCCAGGAGAAAGGAGCAGTGACCCCACAAGAGACTGACCCAGACTTGCCTGGGAGTGTCCAGGAGTCTCCAGTGGAGGTGAGGGTCGGTGGTGGCCCACTGCACGGCTGGGGGCACTGAATGTAGCAGTGCATGCATGGGACCTTTTGAAGGAGGTAGCCATTATCTTCATCACCTCTACCACAGTTTGGCCGCAAGTAAATGACAGGGAGGGAACAAAGCTCCACCCATCAACAGAAAATTGGATTAAAGATCTTCTGAGCATGGCCCAGCACATCAGAACAGGACCCCAGTTTCCTCCTCAGTCAGTCTCTCCCATCAGGAAGCTTCCATAAGCCTCTTATTCTTATCCATCAGAGGGTAGACAGACTGGAAGCCACAATCACAGAAAACTAACCAATCTGATCACATGGACCACAGCCTTGTCTAATTCAATGAAACTATGAGCCATGCCATGTAGGGGCACCCAAGATGGATGGGTCATGGTGGAAAGTTCTGACAAAATGTGGTCCACTGAAGAAGGGAATGGCAAACCACTTCAGTATTCTTGCCTTGAGAACCCCATGAGCAATATGAAAAGGCAAAAAGATAGGACACTGAAAGACAAACTCCCCAGGTTGGTAGATGCCCAATATGCTACTGGAGATCAGTAGAGAAATAACTCCAGAAAGGATGAAGAGATGGAGCCAAAGGAAAAACAA
The DNA here is from genome assembly GCA_007570785.1 of Antilocapra americana. NCBI lineage: Eukaryota > Metazoa > Chordata > Mammalia > Artiodactyla > Antilocapridae > Antilocapra > Antilocapra americana. The sequence goes on from ML661896.1 coordinate 23,670,123, forward strand.
CACCGAGTTGTGGATGTGACTGGTGATAGAAGCCAAGTTGGATGCTGTAAAGAGCAATATGGCATAGGAACCTGTAATGTTAGGTCCATGAATCAAGGCAAATTAGAAGTGGTCAAACAGGCGATGGCAAGAGTGACCGTCGACATTTTAGGAATCAGTGAGCTAAAATGGACTGGAATGGATGAAGTTAACTCAGATGACCATTATATCTACCACTGTGGGCAAGAATCCCTTAGAAGAAATGGAGTAGCCATCACAGTCAACTAAAGAGTCCGAAATGCAGTACTTGAATGCAAAAATGACAAAATGATCTTTGTTCATTTCCAAGGCAAATCACTCAGTTTCACAGCAATCCAAGTCTATGCCTGACAGCAACACTGAAGAAACTAAAGCTGAATAGTTCTATGAAGACCTACAAGACCTTCTGGAACTAACACCCTAAAGAGATGTCCTTTTCATTATAGGGGACTGGAATTCAAAAGTAGGAAGTTAAGAAATACCTGGAGTAACAGGCAAATTTGGCCTTGGAGTACAGAATGAAGCAGGATAAAGGCTAATCGATTTTTTCCAAGAGAATGCACTGGTCATAGCTCATCTCACATACTAGTAAAGTAATGCTCAAAATTCTCTGAGCCAGGCCTCAACAGTACATGAACAATGAAATTCCAGATGTTCAAGCTGGTTTTAGAAAAGGCAGAGGAACAAGAGATCAAATTGCCAACATCCATTGGATCATCGAAAAAGCAAGAGAGTTCCAGAAAAACATCTATTTCCGCTTTATTGACTATGCCAAAGCTTTTGGATGTGTGGATCACAACAAACTGGAAAATCCTGAAAGAGATGGGAATACCAGACCACCTAACCTGCCTCCTGAGAAATCTATATGCAGGTCAGGAAGCAGCAGTTAGAACTTGACATAGAACAATAGACTGGTTCCAAATAGGAAAAGGAGTACGTCAAGGCTGTATATTGTCACCCTGCTTATTTAACTTATATGCAGAGTACATCATGAGAAATGCGGGGCTGGAGGAAGCACAAGCTGGAATCAAGATTGCTGGGAGAAATATCAATAACCTCAGATATGCAGATGATACCACTCTTATGGTAGAAAATGAAGAACTAAAGAGCCTCTTGATGAAAGTGAAAGAAGAGAGTGAAAAAGTTGGCTTAACACTCAATATTCAGAAAACTAAGATCATAGCATCTGGTCCCATCATTTCGTGGCAAATAGATGTGGAAACAGTGGCAGACTTTATTTTGGGGGGCTCCAAAATCAATGCAGATGGTGAGTGCAGCCATGAAATTAAAAGACACTTACTCCTTGGAAGAAAAGTTATGATCAACCTAGACAGCATATTAAAAAGCAGAGACATTACTTTGCCAACAAAGTTCCATCTAGTCAAAGCAATGGTTTTTCCAGTAGATGACTACTGACTACATACATGAGTATGGATGTGAGAGTTGAACTATAAAGAAAGCTGAGCACCAAAGAACTGATGCTTCTGAACTGTGGTGTTGGAGAAGACTCTTGAGAGTCCCTTGGACTGCAAGGAGATCCAACCAGTCCATCCTAAAGGAGATCAGTCCTGGGTGTTCATTGGAAGGACTGATTCTGAAGCTGAAGCTCCAATACTTTGGCTACCTGATATGAAGAGACAACTCATGGGAAAAGACTCTGATTTGGGGAAAGATTGAAGGCAGGAGGAGAAGGGGAGGACAGAGGATGAGATGGTTGGATGGCATCACCAACTCAATGGACATGGGTTTGAGTAAACTCCAGGAGTTGTTCATGGACAGGGAAGCCTGGTGCGCTGCAGTCCATGGGATCACAAAGAGTTGGCCAGGAGTGAGAGACTGAACAACAGGCAAAAACAGTTCAACCTCTTAGACCTTCCTTGAGTACCAAAGGCAGATTCAGACAGCTGTTAAGCAGAAAAGGAAATGGAGAAACAAAAAAGGATCAAGAAACAACAGTACAGCAGTAAAAGAGAGATCCAGTTTCTCCTCAAGAAGTATACATAACAATATATCTCTGAGTTCCTTGGTAAGAACTAAGTCCCCCTGCTCCCCACCCCAAGGGGAAGATAGCTACTCAGACTAAGCACTGGAGTCCTACAACATTGTCCTCTTACCTCACCACCAACCAATCAGAAGAAAGCTACACATCCTGTAGGCCAAATTTTGCCTAAAAAGACTCCCATAAAACCATCTGAGAGTTTGGGGGTTTTGAGCCCAAGCCACAAGTTCAAACCTTGCTTGCCCTTGTAATAAATCTTCAGTTCAGTTCAGTTCAGTTACTCAGTCATGTCCAACTCTTTGTGACTCCATGGACTGCAGCACACCAGGCTTTCCTGTCCATTACCAATTCCCAGAGTTTACTCAAACTCACATTCATCAAGACAGTGATGACATCCAACCATTTTCATCCTCTGTCATCCCCTTCTCCTCCCGCCTTCAATCTTTCCCAACATCAGGGTCTTTTCAGTGAGTCAGTTTTACTCATCAGGTGGCCAAAGTATTGGAGTTTCAGCTTCAGCATCAGTCCTTCCAATGAATATTCAGGACTGATTTTCTTAAGGATGGACTAGTTGGATCTCCCTGCAGTCCAAAGGAATCTCAAGAGTCTTCTCCAACACCACAGTTCAAAAGTGTCAATTCTTTGGTGCTCAGCTTTCTTTATAGTCCAACTTTCAGATCCATACATGACTACTGGGAAAACCAGAGCTCTGACTAGATGGACCTTTGTTGGTAAAGTGATGTCTCTGCTTTTTTGTCTAGGTTGGTCATAGCATTTCTTCCAAGAGGCAAGCGTCTTTTAATTCCATGGCTGCAATCACCATCTGCAGCAACTTTGGAGACCAAGAAAATAAAGTCTCTCACTGTTTCCATTGTTTCCCCCATCTATTTGCCATGAAGTGATGGGACTGGATGCCATGATCTTGGTTTTCTGAATGTTGAGTTTTATGCCAACTTTTTCACTCTCCTCTTTCACTTCCATCAAGAAACTCTTTTTCAAAGTTCTTCACTTTTTACCATAAGGGTGGTATCATCTGCATATCTGAGGTTATTGATATTTCTCCCAGCAATCTTGATTCCAGCTTGTGCTTCCTCCAGTCCAGCATTTCTCATGATGTACCCTAAATGAACCACATGTATACCCATGGTGGATTCATGTCAATGTTTGGCAAAACCAACATGGTAATGTAAAGAAAAACTAAATAAATAAATAATAAAATAAAACAAACAAACAAAGCTAGTGGAGGTGATGGAATTCCAGTTGAGCTATTTCAAATCCTAAAAGATGATGCTGTGAAAGTGATGCACTCAATATGCCAGCAAATTTTGGAAAACTCAGCAGTGGCCACAGGACTGGAAAAGTTCAGTTTTCATTCCAATCCCAAAGACAGGCTATGTGAAAGAATGCTCAAACTACCGCACAATTGCACTCATCTCATAAGCTAGCAAAGAAATGCTCAAAATTCTCCAAGTCAGGCTCCAACAGTACATAAACCATGAACTTCCAGATGTTCAAGCTGGATTTAGAAAAGTTAGAGGAACCAGAGATCAATTACCAACATCCACTGGATCATCAAAAGAGCAAGAGAGTTCCACAAAAACATCTACTTCTGCTCTATTGACTATGCTAAAGCTTTGACTGTGTGGATCACAACAAAGTGTGGAAAATTCTTAAAGAGATGGGAACACCAAACCACCTGACCTTCCTCCTGAGAAATCTGTATGCAGGTCAGGAAGCAACAGTTAGAACTTTGCATGGAACAACAGATTGGTTCCAAATCCGGAAAGGAGTACTTAATAAACCTTTCTCTGCTCCAGATGACAACGTTTCCATTTTTTGGCCTCACAATGCATTGGGCATAGGAACTTGTGCTCAGCAATACTAAGAGGAAAAAAATGCAGCTATCTAATACAAAAACAGGCAAAGAATATTAACAGGCAGTTGAAAGAAAAACAAATAGAATCATGTGCTTAGCTTCACTCATAATTAAGTAAATGCACACCAAAATAAATTATGCTTTTCAATGACCAGAAAAGCAAGCATAAATTATTCTGCTAATGCACAAGGCTGGCAAATAACAGGTGATGGACATGTAAATTGATGCAAATTTTGGAGAGCAATTTTGCAACATCTATCAGAATTTAAAATGCTTGTACACTGTGAAGTGTAAGTCTACAGCTAGGATTTCATCCAGTGAGCAAACTCTCAAAAATTACAAGGCATATGTTTCCATATGTTTACTGATCCATCACTGGTAATAACAAAAACCTAGGGACTTCCCTGGTGGTCCAGAGGTTAACACTCTGTGCTTTCAATTCATGGGGCTCCAGTTCACTCACTGGTCAGGGAACTAAGAGTCCTCATGCCACACAGCATGGCCAACAAAAAAAAAACCCTGCACATGACCTAAATACCCATCAATTAGTCTGCCTAGTTAAATAAATTATTATATACCCAATCAGTCCAACATTATTTAGTACTGCAAATTAAGAATTATATAATATGTGCTGTTAAAAGAATGGAATCATGCATGCTGTTAAATAAAGTGAACAAAAACAAAGAATACCATATGCATTATTATCCATCTGTATAAGGAGAAATATATTCAAACATTTTCCCGGCAAGCATACAAAAGAAACTATTAGTCAGTCAGTTAAGGCAGAACTTTAGCAAGAGGAATTGGTAGAGACTTCTTCATTTTATGACTTTGCTTAAATTTTTATTTTACCATACATTTTAACCTATGTTATATATTTACACTATATTATATAGTGCATTTGATATTTATTTATACATTATTATATTACATGAATTTATCATTGATAAATTATAAATTTTGTATATTAATACTAGATAATTTATAATTTAATATTTTATATTATCCATATTGAGATACCTTTCAAAATCATGACTGAAAAGGATTGGTTTCCATCCTTTCTAGATGGTATTTTAAAATTTATTTTATAGTAAAATACAATACCATAATCAGCTTGTTTTCATCTCTCAAGAAACTTGTGGCAAACATTTGAAGACATAGTAAAGAACCTTAAAGATAATACCATTCTTGGTAAAAGCACTTGGAAAACAGTTTCCATCTATGGTTTGTCACCTCCTAGAGATGGTTTATCACCATCTATTGAAGATGACGGACACACCCTTTGAATGAGCAAGTCTCCTAAATACAGACTCTACAGAAATATACACATATATTCACCAAAACACATGTACTAAGATGTTCACAAGAAAAATGTTCCCAATAGCAAAAACAAAAACTGACCTGGAAACCACCAAAATATTCATGAACAGTGGAATGGCTACATCAGTTGTGATAAAGCCATTTAGGGCAAAGCTATAATGCTGTGAAAATAAATGCACCACAACCCATCAGCATGGATCAACTGTACAAACAAAGGATGAAAAGGAGCAAGATACAAAAGAAACATGCAGTACGAGTCCATTTATACTATGCTTAGGGTGTATACACAGATAGGGAAACCAAGGAAATGACTATCACACACTATCTGGGAGCGGGACAAAAGGAGAAGGGGCACACTTGGGGGCTTCTGGAGACCTGAGAATGTTATGTGACCTAGACTGTGATTTATACAGATATTCGCTTTGTAATTTTTATCAAAACTTACACATGTTTAAATGCTTCCCTGTATCTGTTATAATCATAATAAAAACTACAAAAATTAAACAAATAACTGATACCATTCTGCATCAAAACAAAAATTTACACAAACCAATATTCTATCTATGATACCAAAGGGTATGCTGCTGCTGCTGCTAAGTCGCTTCAATCGTGTCCGACTCTGTGTGACCCCATAGACAGCAGCCCACCAGGCTCCCCCGTCTCTGGGATTCTCCAGGCAGGAACACTGGAGTGGGTTGCCATTTCCTTCTCCAGTGCATGCAAGTGAAAATTGAAAGTGAAGTTGCTCCCGACTCTTAGCGACCCCATGGACTGCAGCCTACCAGGCTCCTCTGTCCATGGGATTTTCCAGGCAAGGGTACTGGAGTGGGGTGCCATTGCCTTCTCCAACCGAAGGGTATATTATGCTAGTTTTCAAGAAGTCATCTTTTGGGCTTGCAGGATGAATTCTAAGATTTGAGCATTTATAACCCCCAAATAAAGTACAGAGAAACAGGATATCAAACTGTCCAAACCATCACAGTAAAAATCAGCCCCAGTACTGAGTATTTAGAATAGATGAGAAGATGGAACTTCAGACTATTCTTCATTTTCAGACCTTTAATAGTTATTCCTATCTATATAGACCATTGCTTTTCAAGAATATAGTATTTCTTGAGGAATTTACTACATAAATTTCAAGTCCTCTTAAATAATACTATTAATATATTCTTCTTATCGTCATTGCTTCTATCTACCTACCGTGCAAAAAAGGAATCTGACAGCTGAACAAAAGAAGTCTATGAGACATGTCAAGAGGCTTAAAGTCATCTAACTGAAGAAAATCTCTTTTCTACTTAAGCTCCACATCCAAACACCTGTTGGTGATAATGGTGAAGGAACAGGAAGATAAGCTTTGAATTGCTACGGTACACCCCCACACACCCCCACACACAGTCCCATATACACCACCATTTGGTATGGGGAACCCCCCACAAAACGTTAGTGGTATATTTCATCTTCACTTAATATTTGTTGATACATTTCCAGTTCCATGTTCAACATAATTACTGTTCTAATAGGATGTTTTACAAGCCTGCAAAATGCAGATTTCTACCCACTGGCAGGCCTCATCATCACAGGGAATTTCAGCTCCATGGATTTTTAGCTGACCACATTGATTGCCCAGTAACTGGTGTCAATTTCTAACCTGCTGTGCAGAGCCAAGTGTCTAAATTTTGGCCAATAAGATGCAAGCAATGTGAGTGTGTGTGTGTTACAGTGTGTGTGTGTGTAAGAAAGTTGCTTGTTTTCCACTCTCTTGTTCCTTCTTCACACTGAATAGAAAAAAGCAAGAAAAGAAGTAACTGCCTCTGACCCAGAAATGACAGTTCCTGATGAGAATGGCAGAGCTACCCGATCATCTTGAGACACATTTCTGGAGTGCTGTCTGAGTAAAAGCTAGATGTTTATCTTATTTCTGCACTGAAATTTGAGAATCCTGTTAAAGTAGATTTTAATATAAAAGCCAAAATAAATTATTTGTAGTGGTGCAGGGTAAAGCATCTGCCCACAGGGCAGGAGACAAAGGCTCAATCCCTCGGTTGGGAAGATCCCCTGGAGAAGGGCATGGCAACCCACTCCCATATTCTGGCCAGGAGAATTCCATGGACAGAGGAGCCTGGTGGGCTACATGAAGTCCACATGGTTGCAAGAGTCGGACACAATGGAGCCTGTACAGACTAAATGAATATGTGTTTCACTTGAGACACATCTGGCAACATGCTAACTGGTAAGAAAAACAAAAAATAGGCAGTATAAATTAAATCACTGCCTTATATCAGACAAAAGTAAATGTGATAAGGAGAGCAAACATAAAACTTCAACCTGAAAAATATATACATATTAATTTTATGTACATGGTCTGGTAGTAGCAAGTTTCTCTCTAAGCATGATAAAAAAGGTAAAAATCACAGAGGAAAAAACTGAGATACTTGATTGACTCCAGCTGATTTTAAAAATAATTGCACATCAACACTAGGATGAACAAAACTACAATGTAACTGATAAACTGAAGAGGACCAATTTGGTTTAAGGTATGTGTCTGTGATATCTAAAAACTCCTAAAATCAGTAAGTAAAAGACATTGGGGAAATGGCGAGGAACATTGTATTAATACTGATTCTCGTTTGCAAGCCATGGGAACGAACACTGGTTAACTTAAAAGAGTGAATTACTCGGAGGACATAGGAAAGCTAAAAGGAAAGAGAACTGGATGCAGAAAGGACAAGAGAAGTAGTTCCAGAGGAACTACAGTACAGTCTTCTCTGAGTGCTATCACTGGAATAAAAGGAGCAGCTCCCTGGAGACATTTTGAGGTAGAAGATGATGGTTTCCTGGCGACTGCTTTCAGGAGATAACACCTGAAAGGAACTGAGGTGAGACTGGGCAGAGGGAGAAGCCAGCTCAAGCTGCAGATGCAGCTGAAGCCTCAGCCAACCCCACAGGGCGCCCCTGAGAGTAGCCCCAAGCAGAGGCAAGGGCCTTTGTGTGCTTCTTTCCTCCAGTCCAACCTTGGGCTGTCCACAGGTGAGGCAGTTGTCTATAGTTAAGGAGGCAGTGAAGTATGAGCAGCTAATAGACCCAGCAGCGGACGTATTTTCTGACTTTGCACCACACCACACAAAATTCAGAAGTCTTAGGAGAAACAGACTGGCACGCTTGGCCATGTGCTCACAGTCTGACTGGAGCAGTCAAGGTCCTCTAATATTCTGTCCTAGAAATTCACAGAGAGGCCATACCCACATGGCCCCCTTACCAAAACAAGGCAGAGGGGAAGCCAGACTCCCAGGATACAGCCACTGCCTATTATAGATATCAATGGGCAATTCAGGAATAATGATATATAAATGACTGATAGGTTTTAAAAAGTTCACCCTTACTAGCAACTGATGATCTGAAAATCAAGCCTTGCAAATGAGAGTGACAGGGCTTCCCAGGTGGTCCTATTGGTAGAGAACTGGCCGGCCAGTGCAGAAGACATGAGAGCCGCAGGTTCAATTCCGGGGTTGGGAAGATCCGCTGGAAGAAGGCATGGCAACCTACTCCAGTGTTCTTGCCTGGAGAATTCCATGGACAGAGGAGCCTGGCAGGCCACAGTCCATGATGTCACAGAGTTGGACACAACTAAAGCAACTTAGCACAATGAGAGTGACAAAGATTAAGAAGGATCTTTCTCAGAATTTCTAAGGGTGGTGGGAGACAGGCACTCAAATACAATGCTAACAGAAGAATAAAACTGTATAACCTTCCTGAAAATCAATTTTGCAATGTATGCCAAAAGTTTTAAAAATACACCTATTCTGCAATGGCACTTCTAGGAATTTAGCCTAAGGAAATAACCAATTATAAAAAAAGTTGAATGCACAAAAAGATATTTAATGCAGCACTGCTGGCTGTATTTATAAAGGAAGTAAACTAAACATTTAGAATAGGTTATAGAGTCAGTAAATTATGGAAAATCCAAGTGATGCAATGTGATGAAGCCATTAGGAATCAACCGGTTGTGAGACAATTATATATACAGAGAGATGGTCATGTTACTGTAGTTTTAAAAATTACAAAACAAAATACGTAATAAATCCTGTAATATCAAAAACCAAAAGGTAAATGCTATTTTAGTGTAACGACATTACAGATACTATTTCCCAAATCTATAACAGAAAAAGACAGCTTACATGCCACTCAAAAATTAATTAAAAGCCTCTCAAAATCAAAACAAAAAGCAAAATTTAAAAACTGAAGTAGGACACATCCTCCAAAAAAAGATACAATTGAAAAGTTTAGCCTTGGAACCATTTTTAAAATTTCAATAAAACATTGAATGTTTCAAATATTTAATGTTTATATATATTAGGACTTACCATGTACCAGGCACTGTCCTAAAAACCTTCTAGATAGTCATTCACATAATCCTTGTAACTCTATGAGTTAGGTACCATTATTATCTATATTTCACAGATGAAGAAACTGAGGCACAGACTCCACTAGCTACAGGACTAGTAACTAGTGAAGATGAGACTCAAATCCAGGTAGTCTGGCTATGGAGACCTTTATTGTTATCACTAGGATATTTTGTAAAATACCCTATTTGAGAAATATTAATATTTGATAACAACTTTGTACTCTTTTGCAAATGTTCACTGCCTGCAGAATTTGAGGTAAATCACTGCAGACAAACAGCTTTTCAACAGAAAATCTGAGTGAAGGTGATGTCCTTGATTAGTTTTATGACAAACACATGTGTAGGTGGAACTAAGGCAGGAGAAAAGACAGATTATGTTCATTTTAAATGTATTTATCAGGAATTTACTGTTTGGATAAGAAAAACATAAAATATTTCAATTCAGTAAAATCTTGGGCTAGCTTTTTTGAAAGATACAATTTATAAGTACTAATTTAAATGTCATTGAGATCAAAAGCACAGTCAGATTTTGATTGATGTTTAATTCTATCACTGACTTTAAAATCTTAATATATTTTTGGACTTCCCTGGTGGTCCAGTGGATTAGGAATCTGCATGCCGATGCAGGGGACACAGGTCAGATCCCTGCTTTGGGAAGGCATCACATGCCTTGAGGCAAACTGAGCTCGTGTGCCATCACGACTGATTGCCCGTCCTGCAACTACTGAAGCCCATGCGTCCAGAGCCTGTGCTCTGCAGCAAGCCAGTGACACGAGAGGCTGATCATCACAACGAAGAGCAGCCACCTCTCGCGGCAACTAGGGAAAGCCCCCGCACAGCAATGAAAACACAGCACAGCCAAAAATAAATAAATACAATTTTAAAAAAATTCTATATTTTTAAAAAAGAATATGATTGGACTTAACATAAGAAAAGAAAATTGTAACACTTACATACACAAGCTTTTCTAGGAAGCCTTTTTCCACAATAATCAGTTTATTTCTCAAGGAAAATACTATTGACCTAATCTGTATGTTAATTGCTAGCTATTAAAAAAAAGGGAAATCATAACCAGGCAAAATATGAACACAGCTAACTAAAACTCACTGTAAAAAAAAAAAAGATAAATAAAACGGTGACTTTAAAGGCTCTACATGGTTTTATGCCTTACATCTTCTGTTGCTATAAGATATGAAGAGTTGTAGGTCTAACAATTTTTATCTCCTGCCAGGACATTTTAGCAGTTGTGAAATGAGAAGCCTGGAACAACATCCTTCTAGTCCTAAAATTCTAAGTACATTCAATATACAGTTCTAAAGACATTTATACATACCTTGGCCAGACTGACTTTCTGGTGAAAGGGGAAGATGAGCAAAATGCTTGAGATACTGCTCCATCATGGCCCTTACAACGAGTCTCTTCTCAAAGTTAGTCGCTAAATTGACAACCAGTATATCTGATGAAACGTTTGTGAACCACAAACTACAGAAGACCTCTCCTGACAATGTCTCTACATGTTTCACATGCATACTTTCATTCTATCTCCCGGAGCCCTTGCTCCCTCTCTCATTACCCCCTCATCATGTTGGCTAACAGGTCACTAAATTAAATATATAATTCACCTTTAACCTTTCTCCACCTCATGGCCCATTTAACACAGCTGATCCTACTTTGAAAATCTGGTTTTCTTCTCATATCTTAGGCCACTTCTCCTTTAAGTTAGTCATCAAATGTTGGAAGCACACAAGTCTGGGCCCTGGGCCTTTTTTTAAACTCTATATCTATGCTGTTTTATATGGAAGGCACTAGGCCACAAGACTATTTACTAAACAAAAAATTCAGTTCTTTAGTTGTTCTAGGCATTTCAAGGGTTCAAAAACCACAAGTGGCTCATTTTACTGGGTGACACTGAGACAATATTTCCAACATTCTATTACACAGCGTTGCTCTATACCATCTGAGTATATTTATGCCCATTATTATCATCTGTCTGCAGAAAAATCTTCACATTTATACTCTTACAAACTTTTTTGAGCAAAAGACCAACGTGGCCAAACACTTCCTTAATTTTCCACTTGGATATCTCAAAGCCCCAAATGCCCCAGACCAGATTTCTCAAGTTCATCTCCAAACCTGGCCTTAGAACGTTCTTCCTAATGTCACTGCCATCTAATTCCAGGTGAACTAGTTTGAAAACTCAAGCTATCTTCTATTTTCCCTCATTCCTTCAATTCATTTCCAAGTCCTCTGCATTATCTCTTAAGTACCATATTTCTCAAAAATTTTCCCTTTCTCGTTTTTCTGCACCCCCACCCCCGTAATCCATACTCCTATAGCTTGACTGGTGGAGAGATTTCCCTGAATTTAAATCTTGACTGAGTAACCTCGGGCAAATTTCTTATTCTCCTCCTTAACCAAGTTCTTCATCTGTAAAAACAGGGATAATACTATGATATTCTTCATAGTGTTGTTGTAAGGATTGAATAAGATTATGAATGTAGAGTTTAGCATAGTGTACAGGATATAAATTCCCTATAAATATTAGCTACTATAATTACTATCATCTCGTGCCTAGATTACTGAAATTGTATCCTGCCTTTCCATACTTACTCTTGCTCCTCTCCAATCTTCTGCCCACAATATAACTAGAGAAACTTTTAGTAAATGTAAACCTGATCATTTGCCCCCTCAATCTCCCTGGAAACCCAGTTTATAGGCTTTATAGGTCTTTTAGAATAGATCTCTTTTATCACACTTGTCCCTTAATCCCTATGCTTTAACCAAAGTGGTAATATCCATTCTGAGAAAGCTTTTGCTCATGATATTTCCCTTTTCTGAAACCCTCATGAAAGTTAAAATTTAATTCTAATCATCCTTCAGACCTCACTGAACAGTCACTCCTACCTAAGTTTGGTCCCTCTCTTTTGCATGATCATTATACCACATTCCTCTCTGTCCCCAAACTTCTCGTTTTGCATTCACACATTTATATGAGTGGCTACTGTTTATTATTGCTATACATTTCTTTGTTTCCTTCAACAGACACGTTATATTGAACTTCTGATATTCCTCCAACTCAAGTCTGCTACATTCACCATCTTCTTCATCTCAGAAAATCACAACACCATTTTTCTAGTTACTCAGGCCAAAAGTCTTGAATAGTCCATATCCATCAGCATATTCTATTGCCTCCACACAGTCTGACCACTTTCTTCCCATTTCCACTGCTCCACACAGTGGCCAAAACCACAATATAACTTCCTGGATTGTAGCAATATCTCTTAACATTTGCCTACTGCTCAGTCACTCAGTCGTGTCAGAAACTCTGCAACCCCTATGGACTGTAACCCCCCAGGCTCCTCTGTCCCTGGGATTCACCAAGCAAGAATATTGGAGTGGGTTGCCATTTCCTCCTCCAGGGGATCTTCCTGATTCAGGGATCAAACTGAACTCTCTAACATCTCCTGCATTAGCAGGTGGGTTTTTTACCGCTAGTTCCACCTACATGTGACCATATTGAAGATACTTGTTAAGGAGGTGGTTAATGTTAAAATGAGTCATAAGGGTGGAGCTCTGATCAGATAGAAATGGTGCCCTATAGAAGAAGCAACACCAGAGTTCTCTTCCTCTTCCTATGTCTTCACTGAGGACATAGTGAAAAGGCAGCCCAAACTAACACACCATTCCACTCAAAGTAAAAGTCAAAGAGGTGCTGTACAATCTGGTCTTCATGTCCCCAATCCCTAAATTCTGATTTAAATCTCCTTTGATTCTCTTTTACCCTTAAACGGTTTCAGCCACATCCAGTTCAGTTCAGTTGCTCAGTCGTGTCCGACTCTTTGTGACCCCATGAACCACAGCATGCCAGGCCTCCCTGTCCATCACCAACTCCCAGAGTCTACCCAAACCCATGTCCATCGAGTTGGTGATGCCATCCAGCCATCTCATCCTCTGTCGACCCCTTCTCCTGCCCCTAATCCTTCCCAGCATCAGGGTCTTTTCCAATGAGTCAACTCTTCACATGAGGTGGCTAAAGTACTGGAGTTTCAGCTTCAACATCAGTCCTTTCAATGAACACCCATGACTGATCTCCTTTAGGATGGACTTGTTGGATCTCCTGGTAGTCCAAGAGACTCTCAAGAGTCTTCTCCAACACCACAGTTCAAAAGGATCAGTTCTTCAGTGCTCAGCCTTTTTCACTGTCCAACCCTCACATCCATACATGACTACTGGAAAAACCATAGTCTTCACTAGACGGACCTTTGTTGGCAAAGTAATATCTCTGCTTTTCAATACGCTACCTAGTTTGGCCATAATTTTCCTTCCAAGGAGTAAGTGTCTTTTGATTTCATGGCTGCAATCACTATCTACAGTGATTCTGGAGCCCCCCAAAATAAAGTCTGACACTGTTTCCACTGTTTCAGCCACATCCACCTACATGCAGCTCCATCAACATTTTGGGCATGCTCTCACCTTCCGACCTTTGCTTCTCCTCTGCCTGGAACACTCTTTTCTAAAATGTTTTCATCATTCATTTCCACAATCAAATGTCACCTTCTCACTGGGGCATTCCTATGAAAAATTTGGTATCTCCATCTTACACACATATCCTACCCCCTACTTCAGTTCAGTTCACCTGCTCAGGCATGTCTAACTCTTTGCGACCCCATGGACTGCAGCACACCAGGCTTCCCTGTCCATCACCAACTCCCAGAGCTTTCTCAAATTCATGTCCATTGAGTCAATGATTCCATCCAACCATTTCATCCTCTCTTGGTGGTCTCCTCCTCCTGCCTTCAATCTTCCCCAGCATCAGGGTCTTTTCCAGTGAGTCAGTTCTTCACATCAGGTGGCCAAAGTATTGGAGTTTCAGCTTCAGCATCATAGTAGTATCATAGTAAGCACATAGTAGGTGCTTACTATTTGCTTAAATCAATGAATGCTTAATTCCCATAGCCACCAAATTAGCTCTGTAGCTAAAAGATACCACAAACACCAGCTACTAAGGCAGCAATCCTGTCGTAGAAACTGTACTGCCACTTGATTGCTCTGGCCTCTTCTAGTTTTCTGGGCTTCCCTTGCGGCTCAGCTGGTAATCTGCCTGCAATGTGGGAGACATGGGTTCGATTCATGGGTTGTGAAGATCCTCTGGAGAAGGGAAAGGCCACCCACTCCAGTATTCTGGCCTGGAGAATTCCATGGACTGTACAGTCCATGAGGTCCCAAAGAGCTGGACACAACTGAGGGGTCTGCAGTTTCACTTTCACATAGGTGGCGCTAGTGGTAAAGAACCTGCCTGCCAATCCAAGACATAAGAGGCACGTGTTCAAGCCCTGGGTCAGGAAGATCCCCTGGAGGACATGGCAATCCACTCCAGTATTCTTGCCTGGAGAATCCCATGGACAGAAGAGTCTGATGTGTTACAGTCCATAGAGTTACGAAGAGTTGGACCTGCAGTTTTCTGCCAATATAATTAAAGCTCACGAGGGACTTATATTGTGGCTACATGACCCAAGAGTGTTTCCTTCCTCTCTTCCATCTTTACAATAAAGACAATAAACTAAGATGAAAAGTTAATGTCAAATAAAATCATGGATAGAACAATTTTTTGAAAATTGCCTGGTTGCAGCCTTCTTCACAGTATTTCCAAACAGTTTCACAAATTCTGCCTCTCTGATCATGCTTCCAGGATTCAGCAAAGGATGGTTTTCATCTCCATAAACAAAATGTTTAATTACATAACCAATACAAAAAGACACCTGAGGGAAGAAGTCATTCATGGTTATCTGTTTTTATGTAGGGCTGTGGGTAGAATTCATGTTAAAAATGGATTCTCTCTACTGCTAAGAAAGTTACAAAGTTCCCCTATTTTTGACAGAAGAAAAAATAGGCCTGGAGAGGCCAGAGGTACCTCTCTACTTTACTTCAAATAGAATTTTTTCATAACCCAAACCACGTCGAAACTTCCAGGCGAGTCCTCCAGTTAGTTTTTGTTCTCAGTATGTCCATTAAAAAAAAAAAAAAAAAAAACTTCAAGTTAAAAATCGTCTTGAAACAATAAGTTATCACAACTAGGCTCCGTTTTCGTCTTCAAACATCACAGCTTTGAAAATGAAGGTGCCGTCGTAAGAGTGAACACGCCCACCGCATCTCACTACAGGAATTAGTAACAGATTATGCAAATTAACGCTGCCTGGGGCGGGTGGGGGGAAAGAAACGCCTCAGAGACGGTACAGAGGAAATCCTTCCTCCCCCTAGGCTCAGGCCTGGAGGGACCGAGGGGAGTCGCGGCGGGCCGGATCTCCGCGCAGGCCTCGCCCCGGGCACATCTTGCCTTAAACTCCGGAAGCACCTGCGGGATGGACGAGAAAACCGGCCGCATCACCCGCAGGCGCGCTGGGCGGGCAGCGGCTCCAGCATCGCCTCGGGTACCAAGCGCCGCGGGGTAATCGGCCCAGTAGCCCTGCAGCATCTCGCGAGATCTCGCCTCCTGAGCCCCGTGCGGCGAGCTCAGAACTTAAAAAAAAAAAGGCGAGCGGCCGACAGCCCCCGGACCCCCGCCGCGGTGGCAGCCGGCGCCTGAGCATCAGCGGTCGGCGTGCGCCGGGGCAGGGCCCGCGCGCCGCTTCTCCGGCCGGCTCGGGCCGGGCGCCGTCCGCAGCCGGTCCGCCGCGGCCTGGGTGCCGGCCCCTGGGGCGGGGAGAAAGGGAGGAGGCCGGGGGCCAGCTCCTCTCCGCCGCAGAGTGGGGCGGGGGACGGAGGTGCAGGGGTGGGAGGAGGGCGACGGAAGAGGAGGCGGCCGCGCCGAGCGCTTCTCGGCGACGGCGGCAGGCGGCCCG